>PNEQ01028010.1:43746-85164 GCA_003012365.1 Medauroidea extradentata
TCAGTTTTTTGACCGTCCTTAATAGTCGTAAAACACTCTGGGAAACTCTGCAAAAGGGCAACACTTTCAATAGGTGTCAAATCCTCAACCTGAAATTCCGCGGAGTCAAACATCCGGGAAAGGACATCCGCCACAACATTATCTGATCCGCGCACATGATAAATTTTGAACCTAAAACGAGACAGACGAAGGACCCAACAACCCAATTTTCCCAACTGGTTAGGGTGATTCAATACCCAGCTAAGGGCCTGGTTGTCAGTATATAGGTCAAATTCTTCGTGTTCTATGTAAGGAGCAAATTTTTCCATTCTAAACAGGCAAGCTATTGTTTCTTTTTCATATGTGCCTAGACGTCGCTCTGACTCTGACAAAGTTCTACTAGCGAAAGCTACTGGAGCCACTCCATCAACAGTCCTTTGACCTAAAACAGCTCCTAGAGCAATCGAGGACGCATCGACCTGAACCACAAACCGTTTGGAGAAGTCAGGTAAATGCAAAACAGGAGGAGAAGACAACGACTGCTTTAATTTTATGAAGGCCGATTCTTGTTCAGCACCCCATATAAAGGCAACATCTTTCCTTTTCAACAAGTTCAGAGGAGCAGCCAGCTCGGAAAAATGCGGAATAAAGCGCGAATAATACCCGAGCAACCCTAAGAATTTCTGAACACCCTTAATGTTACGAGGACGGGGAAAGTTGACAACCGGAACTGCCCGCTCGGGATCCATCAACAGTTTACCTTCAGAAATTATATAGCCCAGAAATTTAACTTGAGGCATTGCTAAAGAAACTTTGTTAGGGTTAACAGTGATACCAACCTCACGTAATCAGTGTCAAAACTTAAGTTAAATTTTCCACATGACTCTCAAAGGTAGAACTGTAAATTATGACATCATCAACGTATTTAAAAACGAAATCAAATTTGTATTCAGACAAAATATGATCAAGTACCCTGCTGAGGTCCTGACTGCCAAAATTCGCCCACATAGGGATGCGAGTAAACTCATACTGATTCCAGGGCATGCTGAATGCAGTGTATTTACGGCAAGAGGGATCTAATAAACACTGGTGGAAACTGTTGTTCATTTCCAAAACAGAATAATACAGTGCATTACCAAGATGCTGCAGGGCATCCTCAACAGTAGGCAAAGGAAACGGGTCCTTAATTATTTTACGGTTAATACTAATGTGGTTAACCACAAGGCGGTAACCACCGTCTTTCTTTTTCACCAAAAATCCAGGGGAGCAGTATTCAGAGGTGGAGGGAGTTATAACACCAGCAGATAATAACTTGTCGATAATTTTACGAAAAGCCTCTAACTTCGGAGGAGAACAGTGAAAATAGCGTTCTTGCACCGGTTTATCATCACTCACCATAAATTTATACGGTAACAAATCACACTTTCCAATTCTAGTGGTTAGCACATCTTTAAATTGCTGACGCAATTCATCTAATTTGGAACTTTCAGACAATGTTACGTTACCCGAAATAACAGGGGCTACCTGAAATGGTTCATTACGTGACCGTAACACAACTTTAATATGAGGGGCAAAACCAAACATTAGAGAGTGATCCTCAAAATTAAAGGTAGCACGAGTCTGACCTAAAAATTCTAACCCCAAAATTACATCTTGGCTTAAACCAGAAAAAATCCAAAAGGGAAACGTCCACGAAAACCGTCCTATATTGAAATGAAGAAACTCACGTTGTGTTAAATTTACTACCTGTCCATTGGCGATACACACCTGCATACAATGTTCCGGGAGCACTCTGTACTTGCGCCCCACGATAAATGACGGAAGGGAATCAAAAAAAGAATCGCCCACAAGACAGCAAGTGGCGCGGGTATCAACAAGAGCTTCAACAGATTGACCATAAAATGAGGTAGACACGTAATTTTTATGGCAGGTTGGCGGATGCTTAGGAACTTGGTTGGAAGTGCCGCACATTTTTCCAACCACTACTCGTTTTCCCGAACAACTAGCACGAACATGGCCAGCATGCCCGCAGCAAAAACATTTCCAATCTTTATGTGGGACAGGTAGAAGCAAATAAACCCTAATTACGTGCCTTCTAGCAGCACAATTTGCACATCGTCCACCGCCATTATTGGTGAGAACACGGGAAGGGCCAGCAAGCGAAAGATGCACTGAGCGTAACTGTTGAGTGGAGCTCGCTATTGCATTTGAATCGGAGGGGAAAAAGACGTGCGGTATTCAGACGTAGCGGCCAAACGCCCCTGAACTTCACTAGCTAACGTTCTTAAATCCTGAAGGGTTTTGGGAACTAAACATAAGGTACACAACTGCCTGACAAGAGGTGCCAAATTCTCCAAAATAGTGCTTACCAATTCTTCCTCTGCAGTAAACATATTAAGGGCACGTTTATGCTCAATAATAGAATCAATGAACGACTGCATCGGCTCACCTGGCCTTTGAAATCGGTAAACAAAATCACGTTGGCACCGCTGAAACACACGTGAGGGGAAGGCAAAAGCTAGAACTTTAGTTTTAAATGTGTCATAAGTACAATTATCGTCCTTTATTTCCTCCGTAATAAGAGTTTGAAATGTCCAGAACATTTAATAGCCAAACTACGTAATAAGTGGTGATCAGAGCATAAACATAACTCCACTACCCGATGTAAGCTGGACGTTTCGCCCCGTTCACTACGAAGAAAATCAACGGCAAGACGCCGTAACTGAACAACCGTCGAACCCACGTCATATTGAACCTCGCAATCTTGAAGAAACGTCTCAAGGTCTGCCTTAGGAAGTCCATAAACGAATGAAACGTTGCTTGCCATCGTAAACATGAAAAATAAAGTGGCAGGTATTAGCACAGAGCAGAGTTGTAGCGCAGAAATTTGTAACATACCGCGTGTTGCGGATTATAAAAAAAATATTACAAATTGAAACAAATATTGAATCAAACAGGTTTTACTAATCAGAAATTACAAAATTGGCAATTTTAATATGTGTCCACACAGTGGACATTACTAGCGTCTGTGAGACTGAAAATTTATGTTTGAAAAAGTTACAAATTATATTAAATAGTATTACAAAGATCACAAAATACAAAGTATACAAACTAAAAAAAAAATCTGGGCAAGTCATTACAAAAGGTAGTTACTTCCGCGGGCTCCAAAATGTCAAAATCGGGAGAAGCAAAGCCAGAAGTTAATAAAGCAACACACGTGTGCGCAAAAAGCCATCGGGCAAATAAGCAACAAGTAATTACAACAGCTAATAAATTCCAGGTAGAAAAATCACATAGCAAAAAGCAATAGAAAAACCTACAAAAAACATTTACCAAGACATAATTTTTATCAGACGGCGATCGAAAAAAGGAATTTAGAAAAGACATTAAAGCAATAAATAAACTAATTTAAACACAGCACATGACGGCAGCCGCCTTGCTCGCCATGGGGGGACAAGTCCCCAACCTACCCTATCACACTACACTAGGAGCTCGGAAGTACTTACATTATCAGTGCCCACGTCCTGAAGAGAAAAAGAAAGGAGAGTGAGCTGACGGCCCACGCAAGAAACTTAGTTCAACCTGTCCAGAGTCTAGCTAACGCGCCTGCGCATTGAAGAGGAGAAGGGGAAGCATAGAGTAAGTGCAAAGAAATACAGCAATACAAAACAACAGCCTTCCGAGCCATAAAATAGTCAGGTGGTCGGTCCACTGTGCACCGCCGACGAGAGCGCTGTAGGCACCCAAACGGTGCAATCACCCCCCCCCAAAACTTGTCTTACAGGGAACAAATGTTTTCCAGTTCAAGTTCTACAAAAGCACTGATCAAACCCTTTCAATACACAAAACACATATGAAAACAATCATCTTGAAATAAGAAATCTTCAGTGACGTAGCAAAGTTCATAATGCAGAGTTCATAAACAATATTCATAGAAAACACAAAATAGTTAATAATACACAGATGGAAGAAAATAGACAATACCAAAATTCGTAGAGTAGAAAATTGTCTCAAGACACAATAGAAAAGTACAGTTCTTGAAGAGTAGAAGAGACAATAATAGTCATAGAAGTTTCACAACCACATTCTTGAAGTACAAACAATGGTTCTTGAAGAATACAAACAATAGTTCTTGAAGAATACCGACAATAGTTCTTGAAGAATACAGACAATAGTTCTTGAAGAATACAGACAATAGTTCTTGAAGAATACAGACAATAGTTCTTGAAGAACACAGACAATAGTGTATAACGCAGGAACAGGTAACGTCGCACGTCAAGGGCATTTAAAGTTGATGGATGCCCCTTAGCGTGAGAAACCAGCGGCAGCCCGCCGCACATGGGTGTAACACGGGTTTGCAGTGCCTGGAGAGGTGAGCGTAGAGCAGCGACCCTTTTGGTACAAGTTCTGTATAAGCGCTATGTGGGTATTGAGTGTGTGTAGGCGAGGGGTGGAGAAGTCTACAAGATGCATAGCATCTTGAAGAAATCTTCAAGTCGTTACAAGAATAGACCCTTTTGGAAGAAATAGTGTCTAAGTTCTATGTGGGTATTGATTGTTATGAGCAAGGGTGGAGTCTACAAGATGCATAGCATCTTGAAGATATCTTCAAGACATCTTCAAGAAATCTTCAAGATGTTAGATGAATGGACCCTTTTGGAAGAAATAGTGTCTAAGTGCAATGTGGGTATTGGTTGTTATGAGGAAGGGATGTGTGGAGGAATCTACAAGATGCATATCATTTTGAAGACATCTTGAAGACATCTTGGAAAATTCTTCAAGAAAAAATAAGGCTAATCCCATCTCCCCCCAGTCCTAAGATGCATAGCATCTCCTTGAACCATCTACCCCATCTCCTTAAGAAGACTGCAAGACGTATTCAAGACATCTTGAATAAATCTTCAAAACATCTTCAATACATCATCAAAACATATGACCCACCTGTGTATAACAGGCTTGTGATACCCCTTCCGACACTTTCCTCAAGCAGCATTTCCATCAACAACACAACCTCCTTCCATCACACTCACAACTCGAATGAAGAGGGGTGACAGGTTTTTCTAGTACATAACCCTACCTCCCCTCCATTATTATCCATCAGTGTCTTCCCCATAGATTTCTCTAACACTATATGTCGATGCTTAGCACTCATTGCTACTCATTTGGCTGCTGACATCATAGGTGAGTACATTAAAAATGGCGGGTGATAGCTACGAAATAAGAACTCACACATTTAAATAATAACAATTTATTTATCAAAAATACATATATAGCTGTAAAATCACATCCACATTTTTTTTATTCATTTGTGACATTGTCAGTACACAGTTTGTGACGTGGTCATTACACTTACAATTTGTGGGTCAGTCAGAGGTTGGTAGACAACCAAAAACACACATTGTCTTTTGCTACTCTGCTAGCTGTGTAAAACAGCATTATTGTGTGTGCACAGTTCCGACATAGTCAGTACATGCACAGTTCGTGACGCTTGAAGTTAACTTACACTTGGCTGTATAACAGTTCGTGAAGTATTGTCTGTGGTACACTGCTTATAAACAGTTATCTGTGGTTCACGGCTTGCTTGCTGTGTGAAACACACGCACAGTTCTTGTTTCAAAGCTTCGTCATAGGTTGCTGTGTAAATCAGGTGATTGTGTCTTATAATGTAGACGTGATGTATAGACAGCTGACAGGTACACCCAGCTGGTAGGATTGTTGGGGGGTACCCAGCCAACAAATAGGCAAGTGTGATAGCATTTAGCTGCCAGGCGAAGCAAGGTGGTGGGACAGATGCTCAGTCAGACTCGGTAGACCACACAGCATAGCGAGCATGGTGTACTGGTTGTAGACCCTCCAGGCGAAGTAAGCCGGTGAATGTATTTCCCTCATGATATCCACAATTTTTTAAATCAGGTTAAAGACATATGAAAATGACGCCATGGCAAAGTCATGATACTGTCTGTGTTGATGTAATGCTTATCATCAGCTGCCGACAATGCTACTTTGGTTACACATACAGTAAAGACTATGTGTTCGCGCGACGGGAAATGATATTGGGTGCCCCAGACCAGAGAATTTTGCATAAAGCATTTCAAATAATCACTAAACATGAGTGTGTTCAGCACGTTACCCTTTACACCTTTAGCTTTATGCACACATTTCCTATCCTGTAGGGTGTAAGCGTAAAGTTTAGGGCGCAAACCTACAAAGGTGGTGATGATGTTGCCACCACACTTATCCTTCATAATGCCTGAAACGTCCTTGTTTATGCAAGGAAAACCTTGACGATTATCTGGCGCATAGTTTGAAGTGTCAAAGCGTGTAGCCAAATGAGGAGCAATGCGAGTGTACATGTCGTGACAGTGCACCTCGTAAATTAAGCTGTCGGTGTCACAATACAGCAGGTGTAAGGAGGGTGAAGGAAACAATTGATGCATAAAGTTGTAGTGAAAATCATACAGATACAATTTTAAATAGTCGAGAATTGCAGCACCAGTGTACAATGGTTTTTTGAAGGTAATGTCGAGCTTCTCCATCTCGATCAATACAAGTTCATCGGCGAGGATTTGACGTCCTTTAAACATCGGATGCCCAATCAGTTCTGCCGCAACATATTGCGTGTTGTACCGCGAAACGACACGAATATCACGTTCCCAGCGAACATTATGTAGGCACTTGCCATAAACGGAACTATACATTAATTTAAAAACGATTTTTCAAATCCATTCACCGCTTGAGCACATTTGTCAATGTTTAACCTAATGTAAAACGCCATCCACGCACTCTGATCAAAACACAATACGCGGTGAACAGACTGCAGAATAGTGCTGTATGCCAGGTAGTGCTTCAGTGTTTGCCCGTGTATAATATAATTCTTCCGCAGTTTTAAAGTAAGTAAAAGTTTCTCCGTTGTGCTGTTTGGTGGTACGCCATTGATTGGTGCAATTGGCAGATCAGATAGCACATTGTGACATTCCTCTGGGAACATTAAATCAATCTCCGCGAAAAAGCATGAGTCCCCTTGTGTATCGATGTTGGCGAAATCCCAATGAAAAAATTCATTTTACAGGACCCACAGAAAATTAGCAAAAGAAAGATTTGACATCATTTTATGACTATACATACTGTTTATGTCAAAGTAGCAGATGTAGGATGAAGTGAAGGAAGGGTCGTAGTCTTTGTCCATGTAATTATTGTTGGTAGTTGCGTGCCTTTAACTCACTTGAGTAATACCACCTCAAACCCCAGGTTCAACAAAAATATATTTATGAGAGTCGGTCAACAGCTCCAAGCGCACTTGTGTCTTTGAGAAGTGACCATCCCAGGCTAGAAGCTACCATAGTTGAACAAATTCCAGGCAGCCTAAGCATGCATGTAATCACTCTCGCTCACGCCCTCGCCCTTCATTACATTGTAGAATGCATCTCTAGGAGGCAGGGAAGTCTCACATAGATTTTCCATAGACAGCACATGGTCGTATGGAAATACCCCCTTTATTTGCGCCAAATCAAACTGCGCATCGTCTGGAAACAGCGAACGGGTGAACTTTAGCTGGTGCGACACTAGATTACCAGCTAATGTTTCCAGTGATGTGATCATGAAATTAAAAGAATCTATAAACCTAAGTCTTTCAATATGCATGCCTCCTTGTGCGGTGTTCCCATAGCGAATATGTTTTGTGATACACTTGTAACTCTCCATAGTGTTCCCAATGATTTTGATTTTGCCTGTGTTTGCCACAACTACACTGCCGTCTGCCTGTGTTACACGGCGAGAGGCCAGCAGACGCATGAGAAAATGACCACCATAATTTTGCATGTTGTGGAACACACCACGAGCTGATACTTTGCCAGATAAAACTGTAAATTGCACTTGTTGTGCGTGTATCCTCTAAGTTCACCAGTCAGGTGGTCATGGTCAAGAACAATTTTGTCTGAAGCATTATGCAAGTCCTTCTTACACATGTGAAATTTAGTCTGACTCGCGAACTGGACCCTATCGCTTGCATTCAGCGCCTTCTTACCTACATCTACCTTGTAAATGTCACATACATATTATGTCAGCTCGATAAGTTTAGCCACAAGGCGCTCCATACAATTCTCACACACAAATGTATAGTACTCTGTTTTGGTAGCATCATAACTACACACTTACACAACAGATGTAGCGTACAGTACGTGTTTATTGATAACCATCGTGCTATAACCGCCATCTTGTGGCATACATGTAGCCATGGGCTGCAAAACAGTTTGTGTCGCAATATGCTACAAAGCCTATTCTCTGCTGCTTAGAAAAGTTTGTGAAATCAAGCCACTTATCATCCTAGCTAGGGAATGTAGCGCGTACAGCAGAGTGTTGTTTACACTGTTCAGTGTGTGCAGTTAGTCTTTCTTCACTCGAAAAATACTGAAGACAGTACTGGGAAATCCTAAATTTTCCTTTATGTTTAGACAACTGACTTCCCACAAGGCGAGCTAGATTTTTAATAGTTACAAAGTGTAAATGAGCAGTACATTCATTACCACGAAGTGCCAAAACATTTACATGATGCTCTCTTCGCACAGGAGATATGTTAAGTTGAACTACACGACTGTCTGTCGCATTAGCGAACGTTTTGTCAATAATATTTGTGTCTTTGTCAATTCAAGCGTACACTTTAACACAAATATTATTCATCTCCTCAAAACACGACACCTGATGTAGCATTGTAGGGAAAGTCATACCAGTCGTCTTAAATACTGCCCTAGGTTCAGGGAAAGATATGCGTCTTTTAGCATCACGTGGTTCGGGATACAAACTTGCAACCACGCTGAACGAAAAGCAGTCGTCGGTAGGACAGTCTTCATCGACACAAGCTTTCCTACTGCCAATAAACACAGGGAGTTTAGCGTGCACAGCGCCTACTGTGAACGGACTATACTGAGATATATGCACGTCCAGTTGTAGAAGTAACTTAATAACTTAAGGGCCCAGCCACTACTGCGCCCAGCAAACTCTGTTACATTGTTTGTAAGTGCGGGAATGAACTCTTCATCAAATGTTTCACCCGCATCTGAGGACTCGAGAAACAGGCGTGATTTGGAAGAAAAATGAAAAGTGTATCTGGCAGTTTCCTCAGCCAAGCCGCCTTTAATATATTTGCCACTCAGAGACACGTATACTTTAATGGGATGGTGTTGCTGCGAAAGTAATGCCAGGAAGGGCTCTTAACACCTGATGAGAAACATGTTCAAATCCACGTCAGTTTCAGCCCGATCATTACTGCTACATGCGTCCACAAGCCTATTACCAAACGCTGTATCCAAGATCGTGTAAGTGAGCGGAGATGGAGATAAGCGCTCATCAACAGCAGCTAGCACGGTCGATGCGTCACGAGATGTACCAGCCTCGCCAACATTCTGTACAGAGACACGTTTTGTAGAGGAAGCCATATCGATGTTTATACCAGATTTTAAAAAGTGGAACAACACAGGGAAAACAATAGCACTTTCGCCACAAACCTGGACAAATATGTGAAGACCAGTAAGTAATAACATTCACGATGTGTTTACATTACCTACACACATACATATATACATACATGCAATACATACTCACACAACGCTACAGACATACGTGCATATGGTCACTCACTCATAAATTCAGACATCTACATAATTCCACACCAGACATACACACACATATATACATACATAAAATACATACACACACTACATTCAATCACAATCATGCATACACTACTTACAATCACACTTACATAACCTACAATTACACAACATTTCATACATACGATATATTTCATACAATCACAATCATATAATGCTACTTACAATCACTTATGTAAACTACAAATACACAACATTTCATACATACGATACATTCAAACACAATCATGTGATGCTACTTACAATCACACATACATTTCATGCAATTCTACTTAGAAGCACATACATATCATACTATTACAATCACATACCATTTCATACATACTATACATTCAAACACATAATGCTACATAAATCCGTACAGACATACATACAGGAAATACATACGCACACAATGCTACATATATGCAGCCATACATATTGTTAATACTTAATGTACTTACTGTTGAGAGTTAGTGAGGATGGTAGGTGTTGCAGCTAACGTTAACAAACACACAGTGTTATAGAATGCACAAGTTAAACGCTATTTAAGCAATGCAGACCAGTTCTGTAAGCTAGAAGCAGAAGGCGGGCAGTAAGATGTATGTGGATATGACTCACACACCTTCTGCTGTTTGGAGATCGGAGGATGCATAAATTACAACTAGCTAGGGGGACAGTAAGACACACCTGTCTGCTAGCAGCTGTGTATGACTCACAGGAATCAACAGAGGGTTGATGTAATAAATCTGTCAAAACACCACGCACCACAAACCATTAAGAGGGCATGTCACGTAAGGCATCAACCATTCTGCAGTTTTGAATTCTAGGTTGACGGCTTCCTCACCCTCTACTGAGCAATAAATTGCATTGGCTGCCGCATTGGTCAGAAGTAATACCAGCTCCTGCTTTGCATTAAAAAATGTCTTCAAGGTGCTATGCATCTTGTAGACTCCTCTACCCCTCACCTACACACACAATCAATACCCACATGGCGCTTAGACACAACTTGTACCAACAGGGTCGCTAACCCCTCTGTATACTGCCTCCTCTGCACCCCTCGCCCACATACACACAATCAATACCCACAGACAGGGCGGGGCTTAAGCTCTCAGCCAATCACAGGCCTCATGGCACTTAAGTACTATTCGTACCAAAAGACCCCTACAACCAATCACAACCCAGGACACGCCCCCATAGACAATGTCTTGGCCAATCAGAGCCCTTGCTCCACCCGGGGGATGGGGGTGCATGGTTAATCAAATGCAGGTTATGCCGGTTTTGTTCCCAGTTGCGCTAAAACCTGCATGCAGTCACTACTTTTCTCTCAGATCAGTTCTCCGACCGCACATGTCTTCTTTCCAGAAATCAGGGATGGAAAAAACTGGTTTAAATAAAATAAAAAAACCTGGTTGTTTAATATCTGGAATGCATTAGTTTTTACTGTTTTACAAACGCAAAAATATTACAAACTTATGGTAAGCAGCCCAGGTAGCAAAATTTTAATCAAGCATGCCATGGCAATCATAGGCTGGATTCAAGCTTGAATCAAACTTACCAAATAGGGCTTGTAATGGCAAGCCAAAATCAAATCAAGCCACAAGGTTATATGCTATCTGGTAAACTGTAATTTTTCCTCAACTTTATTACAATTGAAATAACTGCCGGTTATAAGTACTGTAAAATATAGAGGCCTACTCAAATGCTAAAATGGTAGAAATAATGTCTAACATACAATAATATCTAAAGTTATGATAAACTTATCACGCCCTTGTTGTAAATATGTATGCATTTCTCTCTTTCGCTATATTGTATTTGCCAAGTTGAACAGTTAAATTTTCCCTAGTTTTTAAGTTTTGCTTTTTACAACACATCACTGTTAAACACTTTAAACAAAAACACAGGTTTTGATGCTTTCTATATACCTAATCAATTACATAGTTTGATTGCACTACTCCAAATGATGAGAAGATTCTTTCCACATTTGCTGAAGAAGCTTGTGCTGTAAGAAGCTGTTCAACTGAAAGAAAAACTATGTCATTGAATTTATCAGTGCAATTTTTTGGCTTTTCACCACTCATAAGTTGAAACTTTTGATGTCATCTCATTATCAAAAAGCAAATCTTGAATAGGTGAGCTCTTTCATTGAAACATAACAATTAATGAAAGAAGTTAGCTAGTTGTATATTTCGATTTAGCAAAATCAAGTGCCATTTTCTTTTCTTCGTCAGTTAAATCATGTGAAGTCTTTTCTTTAGGATCCAGCATATAAGCTAAAAGAAGAGCATGTGTTAATGCCATATTATATCTGTATATAAATTTGCTTATGGCATGTTTATTCTTTGTAGCTTCAATATTCATTTGAAGATTTTTCCATACAAGTAAGAAGTCTGAAATAGAGCAGCTGTTTTTCTGCACTTCATCGATGGTAGTGGCAATAGGTTTCAAAAGAATAAAAATTTCCTCTACATTGCGTTTCAAAGTCAAACTAGAAATCACTTTTTGCATTGTGTTATCTATACTGTCACGATGTTCTTCACAAATCTGCAAGAGAGTTGCCCACCCTTTAAGATATATTTCAAAGCAATCTACCATTGTATTCCATTGCACTACATTTGGGAGGACGAGTTTTGGAGCATCATATTTTCTGTAACATGCTTTAGCAAAGTGGTTGTTTCTGAAGTACTAACTACACTAATCACATTTAAGTCATTTGCTAACAAATTTAATACATGTGCTGAGCAACTGTAAATGATAACGTCCAAATCCTCACTATTTTCAAGCATTGAGCACATTTTTGTAATGTTGGCAGCATTATCTGTAACAACAGAACGAACCTTACACTTAACATCTACCTCACATTTTTTATGCTGTTGGTTGCTGTCCACATAATAAACATTTCCCATTTTGGTTGTAAATGCAACACATACTGTTGGTTAGTTGTGGACATTTGACCAATCATTAAACCTAAGACAAACTGTTTCATTCTTCAAAGTAAGAAAACCAGCTTTCCGTTCCTTTTCATAAATAGTCTCCAGTAATGGGCCACCAATTTATTTTCTGTCTGGAGGGTTGTTACCTGGGCGGAGTTCATGAATAAGTTTCTCAAACTGAGGATGTTCGACACTACGGAAATATGTATTTGTTGCAAATATGAAACGAGCAACTTGCTTATCGAATGACTTCTTCTGCCTTCTGCATAGGCGTTGATCGAACTGCATATGAGTCCATTGATGTTGCAACATTTTTACTTTTGTGAAAGGTTGGTCTTCACTAGATGTAGTCAATGTTGTAAAACCATAAGTGGAAGTACTAACTGTGCTGGTGGCAGTTGAAACAATACCTGAAAAACAAATATTTGCAGTAATTTTGTGTTGATATAGTTCGGTAGGTATATAGGCATATTTCCATGGTTGAATTGGTAATGCGCTTGTCACCAGCATTGAAAAATGAATGTTAATTTACCAAAAATGACTTTTCTGTAATTTAGGCTGATATCACATTGGAATAAGATTAAAACTGGACAAGCACTGTGTAAAAATAAAAATGAAAATGGAATGTCCTGTAATTAGGAGACTTTTTAAGCAGAAATTAACATGCAGTTATTGTGTAGCTTATATAGGCCTACTCTGGATGTACTCAGTTTAAAATTGAGTACATTCTGACAATTTCATTCTGTAATATATGTGACAGGCCTATATGCAAATGTACAGACACATGCTAAAATGGGGTTTAAATTACGAACCATTTCTAAAGGATTTTCTGACTTTAATACTGAAATAACGAACTATCTTAAGCATGGAATTTCTCAAGTTGTGAAAGTTGCAATTCCAAATATCTATCAAACTCTAACAAGAAATTTCAATATCCTATTTCAGACAAATTCGAAATTACCTAACCAACAACCACATGTTCGTGAATTTTTTCATTAAAACAAGGTGAATGCTGGCAATTTCATCAGAGCGGTAACAAAAGTAGTGAACATAACCGCAAAAATTGCCTAGTTACTATTAAACCGCAAAAATATGCAATATGATTAATGTACACTGCACTGTCGATGTTCCAAAATGTTTACTTTTATTAGGGACCTCTGTATTTGGCCAAAACAATTTTTCGTCTGTTTCAGTGCCTTACATGCACATCTGCAGTTCTGCTTCATTGTCAACGATTGTATACTTTAACTCGCATGATTCTTATGGATCTACCTGCAAATTACAGATGTGTGGTGTAGCAGTAACCTTATTGTGATTGGCACATTCAAATGAAGGATGCGTATACACAAAGACACACTGCCAATAACCATAACTCATGGCTGTATATTGTGCACGTAAGGTACTAAAACAATGTGAACAAAATAAATTTTGCAAAAATCAGGGGTCCCTAACTATTATACAGGAAACTCTGCTACTGAAACTGTCTAATGTAACCCGGAGAGTATTAAGTTTGTAGGCCTACTCTCTTATTGTAAAAAAAACGTCGGGTTAGGTTCGTTAAGGTTAGGTTATGTTTGATTACGTCAGATTAATTTACGTTTGTTTTGGTTAGACAAGTTTAAGGTAGGTTTGTTATTTCTGTGAAAATGTTTTTTAGGCCTAATTTGTTAACATCTACGATTTGTTGCCCTTTTCTCCAAAATTCGTCTGGTCTTCAAACCCCTCCTCATTGTAGCATTTTTTTATAATGTGTATTTTTTAATACATTACAGTAATTTTCATATTAAGTGCCTCTTAAAAAAACCTGGAAAGTTGTCCTTTATCTTCAAATTGACTCTCCTAATGCAGTTATTCATGATAATTACCAACTCAAAAGTAGTATTGCAGAAGAACATTGATTTATTTTCCCAGTAAGAAAACATAAACAATCATATTTTTCATACATAAATAACTTTACCTGCATCATCTTCTCTATCTTCAAATTACATTCATGATGTTTCACATTTTTCTAGGTGATTTTTCATTCTAGTAACATGACCTTCTAGTTCAAAGCCACATTTTTTTACATTTTGCCCTCACACCTTTTCTTGATACTTTTCTGATGTCAGTAAAGGAAAGCCAAACACTATCATGTTTTGTACCACTCACGTTGAAACTGTTGAACTGATAATCGCTAAACACATGCGTAGCCAATCAACTATTGCCAAAACAAATGGGAATTCCCATGCCCATCATGGAGGGGGCGGGGTAGGGGTTCCCACAATAATGGGGATTCCCATCATATTGGGGATTCCCATTATGGTGGGAATTCTCCAGAAAATTGGGATTCATCACTTAATAACAACAACTTCCAAACTCTAAACTGTAACATAATAGGGATTTTGTATACAGTGCAACTTGATTGCAATACATGAATACAATTATTTGGAGGCCATTTGCTGGTGACTTATTACTTATTTATATGGTACATAGGCAGGAATCCACTTAATAATTATAAAAACATTTATCCTGAATAATACAAGATGATTTTCTTTTTCCCTATGCAGTTCTATAGGTTTATTAAGAAACCTTAGTTGGTTTATTTAAAAAAAACGTCTGATTTGAACCATGATTCAAACCTTGATTTAAACCGTGGTGGTTTAAACCAGCCAACCCTGCCAGAAATGTCTCATAATATACAGCTACAGTCCAACCTGTTCGACCACTCTTACACTTACACCACTACAACAGTGTCATTGTCGTCCACAATAGCGCAGTCTCTCCTTGATCTACCGGTCTCGCCTCGTCCCTCGCCGCCAAGTTCGCCGTGAAAACTCTCAGGCTAAACACCATAATCTCTCTGCCACTTCTCGCCGTGGGGCGGTATTTATAGTGGCTTGTGACGACCTCTAGAACATTCTAATAGCTCGCCGACAATTGAGGTTGATGTAAACCGAATTTTCCAGGCCAGGTTCAGGACTTAATGGAGTCATGTACGAGCTAAGTGCATGCCATGGAAGATTGACAGGTGTTTACCCATTTAGAAGGCACTAATGCCCCTCTCCTCCAGGGAGGGAGAGATGGGGGTAGGAGGGGCACAGGCAGTCTGCTGCCTCGTCGCCGGGACTGGTGGTAGCAAGTAGTGGAGGAGGAGACAGCATGGTTCATCATGGCGCTTATTCTGAGTTTGTCGTTATAGGTATCGGAACACTTCGACATCGGGTGGCTTCAATCGCCCTGTTAACGGCAGGAATTATCGTGTGATGATAAAGTGTATTCTGAGTGTAGTATCGCTACGGTACGATGGTCGGTCGGGCAAGTTCGGAATTTTCGATCACCTTTGCAGTACGGTAACGTAACATAAAAATTACTGTTGTTATACATCTCTTGCTTTGGGGTAAAGTGTATATTTCTCAAGGAAAATATTTACTGTGTTGACAAAAGAGGTGTACAGTATAAATACTTGTACACAATTTGCTGTAATGGCCTACTATTTAGTGCACGTTTGCAAGCAACAGCATCAGCTACTTCATCGTTGCGATTGTGGGAATACTGCATTGATATAGCTTGTTCGACGGTTATGGAGGACAATGTTGTTACTTTCCTTACACGTGAATTTACATTTATGTAAAATTCAGTGCATTTGGGAAAGGCAGCTTACTAAATCTAAATAATGTTACTTATGTGGCGATATTACAATCGCAGAGAAAGAAAATAGCTGAAATAAATTAAAGAACTAGTATGTTGTGTATGTTGTTGTTAAAATATGTCGTGCAGTGTAGCTGAGTGGAAAGCCGACCTCCATAGTTTAGTTGATTGAGCGGCCGATATTGGTACATGGGGTTATAATTTCAATCCCTGGGTCTGGCTGGGTGCAAATTTGTGTTTGTCCGTTCGAGTCATTTTAATTGTTAGAGTCAACAAAATTGTCACAACTTGGGAACTGTCTAATAATAAACTTGTAAAAGGGGAGTGGTTTTTTTTTGCTCGTTGACGATGTTGAAACCTCACCAAAGAGCTGAACATTCTTCCTAAAGAAAGTGATGGTAGTGCGTGGCTATGTACGCAAAGAGTAAACATTTTTTTAGTTAAAATTTTCGACGAATCTCAACATTTTTACATTTCCCTTTTTCGTTTTTTTTGCTCAATATATTCAATACTTTTGAAAAAAAATTAATTGTTGTTATAAGAGAAGATATATAACTGCTGTAATAAAGGGTATTTTTCAGTTTCACTGATTCCTGTGCACTGCAATTTTGTGTTATTTTTAAATGTGAAAACGGTGTTTCGCAGCTTTTGAATAACTATTACCATAAAGTACAGTAAAGTTACATTGGTTTGCGGAAACGTGTAACCAAAACAAACATCTCTGCTCGTGTAGGCCTAATGCATATTTTACCGGTATAACTGTTGCTATATACAAATATATAAATAAATAGTACAATTATTTAAAGAGAATAGAATATAATATGTAGTGATACAATGAAAAAAAAATTTTAAATTTTCTGCAGTAGTGAAGCTTTGAGCTGGAAAATGAAAGGAATTAGGGTGTTCGAGGTAAAGTCATCCAAATTCCTTACAAGCCACACAATCTCCCGTCGTATGACACTAGAAATGCTGAAAGTCCAGAAAACATATTCTGTCGGCAGACAGATCGGTGACCCAGGCCCCAAGCCATCGTGCAATGAGACATTGGCACCAATTCCATAAAGGCGCGGAATATATACAGTTAGTCACTCCTTGGAGCGCAGTATCACAGTGCCCACAAACGTCGCACCTGTCGTCGTTCTCCAGGTTAGTCCGCCGACGTCGAAGTCTGGTGGAGGTTAAGTCATTGACAAAGAAATAAGCAGACGATTGGAGGGGTGGTCGGAATTAACACATCCACCAAATTCCTCTAAATTTGTGGCCAGCGCAACGTTGACCATCGGAATTGTACACGAGGAATGACGGTCGCTGACGTCCGATGCATTTTGTAAAGCGATCGTAAAGTGACGCAGTCGCCAACTCGTAGCACCGTGACCGTGAGTCTCACGTATAGTAGTGCTCATAGAAAAATGATAAGAGAGAATCGTCCAGACTGGGCGATGAAGTGCGATATGCGCCGTGTTTCCCGTCATGAACCGACAGATAATGGAAGTTTCAAATAACGTCCAAGACTTCAATTTTCGATCGACAAGACCTAAGCATCCCTGCACCAGCGCCAAGTGAAGCTGTTTTCTGCTGCTTCTAAACAGGTATCCACGCCACAGAAACCATCCGATGTACTGTCGGATTTGTGCTTCTTCTCTGGATGACATTGGGAACAGTTGAACAATGTAACATAGTTTCGAGAGCAAATAGGTATTAATGAGGCACACACGTTGCATGATGTAAGGAGGCCACCGAACACTTTGTGCACACCCTTAGACCACTTTGACTTACAAGGAAAATGTCGTTTTATATTCAATGTACAGTTTATATATACAATATTTTAAATTACGAAGCATATGATAATTCGCTTTATTCCAGAAATATTCTTTCCAGAGGATGAGATTTTTGTATAACTGTGTACTTTCCGACGAACCTATGAGTTTAGTTGATTACACATTTTTCCTATTTTTTAACAAAGAAAATCCTTGTGACTTCCTTAACATATAAATTTACAAAAGTTTGTGAATATTGTACAAAAATTTCACAGTGCAGGAACTGTCGGTATATACAGGGAACTGAAGGCTTCGGCTGTAAATAACGGTAAGGGACATTCAGAGATAAACAGTGCTATTAGGTGTAAAACATAATAAGTGACCTATTTTATTGATATTAGGAAAAAATTTAATACAGTTAAAGACTTGGAATGGAACTCTGAACTAAAAAATCATGAAGGACGTTACCTACTGTGTTTTACACCTGATAATACTGTTTCTCTCTAAATGTCCCTTAACATTATTTTAGCCGAACCCCTTAATTCCGTTGCAGCATTACAAACTTTCTTTACCTATGTAACTTCATATACGAATGACTTTACAAAAAATATTTGTACTTTTTGAAGGATTTGAAAATGTTCAAAGAGAATCATCTTAAATATTACAATTTTTATCTAAATTTTAACAAATTTCATTGAAAATCATCTATATTGAAGGACTTGTAGCTCATTAAAAATAATTTAAGAGAATTTACATTGACACCGAAATATAGTATTATGCTTTGATCAGTTATTTTCTCACGGAGTTACTGACGTACATAAGACAACAGCCAACGTGATTTAACTGCTCGGGACTCACCATGTTCGTTCACAACACTCATGGAGTTGTCGTCCAAGCGATAAATTGCCAGGAACAACCTGCGGTATTACCAACTTATTGCAATGTTGTAGATGTTGCTTATAGCGAGTGTCCATCACAGACATCGCACACAGCACATAACACGTGTACGCAGAATTGCCTATGATCTAGTCTCTGTACACCTGCGCGAATCTTCAAGTGCGTTTTGAGCAGAAAAGGTACGATTTAGACTGTTGCAACATGTGAACTATTTTTATTACGGAACTCATAATGCTCAATAAACCTTCTTAAGTTGTTCGACTTTCTAGATGAATCGAAATTAGTTTGAAATATATATATGAGAGGCTACCCACGTTACATTCATTAATGTGTAAGTTATCAGCGAGCATATGCTGTCTGACTGCAGATCCCGATAACATACATCTACATGCTGGGTAATTACACCCTATGTCACGTGGTTTCTGATTTTTCTGAAAACACCGTTTTCTGAATTTCAATTTTCAAGTGCTAATTGCTACCACAATATTCAATTAAAGTGTTAGGTGTCCTGCATATATCCTTCCTAATATTTCGTAAGGAATAATATTCCGAAGTTTGTCAGTGTAACGGAAACATAATGCGTAGAAGTAACAAGACAGCATTTCAGAAAATAAAATCTTTGGGAGCGAATCGGAGAAAGTTGACACCTTGTGTTTCAAGGTAATGTAGTTTGTCAGTGTAAGATATTAAGTTAACGTGACGATTAAGGGATAGTTATCGATCATCTCCATCAATCGAAAGATATGTGGATTTAATTTTACTTCAGTTATAAGGCTGATTATTATATGTAGTATTATCAAAGAGGAACCATAACTTGTTTTTTTTCCGGGTGATTTATACATTAAATTGAATTTAAATAATGTATTTTTGCGATCAATTGCAAGATATTTTGGTGCCACTTGGTTTATTTACAGGATGTACACCGATATATTTATCAGACTGATATGTGCTTTAAACGAGAACAGAAATACATATTTTGCAGTAAGATCGTGAATAGAATATTTTAAAATAGTGATTATTACGAGGACCTTTAAAAAGAACAAATGAGGTTTCTGCTTTAATGGTCAGTCGAGAGCTCTAAGCACTTATGAAAACATTTACTAAGTTATTGCTTGGACTATTCATGCGCCTACAATACTAGTAATTAATTATTTACTCTAATTTTGATTTTCACTTTAATTCGCACATTGCAAATTCATTGAAATTACCCTATTTTCCTTCTCGTAAAATATTGGCCGTGAACTTCTGCTGTAATAGCAACATGTGATTTGTTTTACCAATAGTGATAATATTGTTACGGTGGAAATTTTCAGGGTTTAGAGATATTTAAGAAGTTCGGTGTTTTCTTCGGACAGGTTGTATAATCCGATGTTTTGTGTCTTTTGAAGAGTTTATCGGTTTTTTTTTTTAATGTTTTTACTTGTTTCGGTTATGGGATAGTTTCATTGTATTGTTGGATTAATTGGCTTTTGGGTATTTTAACTTGGATTGTTTAATTAGGCCTTTATGGCAATGTGACGTTATTCCGCCGATTCTCGGCGTAGCTGCTAGCCTACAGTAGTACGTGACTCGTAGCGTGGGAGGTCTGTCAGGACAGCATTCTATCACAGCTTGTCACCGGACCTGCCTGGGCTGGAGTTCTTTGCAGCAGCTAGCCTATCTTCTGCTTACTGCGTAGCACACTGCCAGTGGGAGGGAGTGAGATGCTGCCCTGTAACCGTGGGATGTCCTGACGTGCGGTGTGAAAAGTGTTGCGCGGTAGCTGTGGCCTGATCGTTCGGTGCACGCTGATTGGTGGCCGTGGTCATGTGGTCACGGAGGCGATTTGAGGCGCGCGGTGGCTTCCTAGTCATCAGAGCTTTTTGCCTTGGCTCTTTAGCGCGGTAACACGTAGGTCGGTGGGAGTCCGTTTTCGTTTGATCTCGAAAAGGCTGCCGGGAGAGACTGAAAAGATCTGCGCCATGGAACATCGTTAGGCTGAGTATAGCTATGTAGCTATTAAGTTCCTACCATTTTGTTTAGTTAGTATGTAACCTGCGAACCACACCTTCACGCACCCCTGACGTAGAGGTTTAAATAGTTCTTTAACATAAGTAGAGTTATGTCGAAAGTTTAATGTAGAGGCCATGTCCTCTGTAAAGACCGGGATGCCTTAGTTCAGAAAACTATGTACTGTTATGTGAGATTCGTATTGAAGATTACGTAATTTATGGTCCGCTGAAATGGCAATTTGATAATTTTGCCAAAGAAGTTCTCAGTCTCTTGTTGACGTAGGTTTTGTTGTTAATTATGATGTTATCAGACGGGTTGTTCATGAGAAGAGTTTTATGTTTTTGCTTGGATACATCATGATACAATTCGTAGTTGGACACGAGGCGTTAGATTTGAATTTATTTGTGTTATGTAACCGTCCTTAAGAAATATTTAAGAGTCAGAAGCCGATAATTTGTAATGTAAATGCATTGGAAATTATTTTGTTTACTAAACGTGTTGTGCGAACTGAATAATTTTAAAGTTTATTCACTTACAATTTTAGTATATGGTCTCTCTACTCTTTAGTCATAAGAGTTCTAAGCTTCCTCTTTTAGTTTAAAGATGTCAGCGTATGGCGAGTTGAAGGTGCCGTACTTGGAACGGGTGATTGGTGTACACCTTATTTTATACCTTTTTGTAACTATCGCATCTTCCTAAAAGACCCTGGTTCCTCTTGTATTGCCGTAGCGAGTATGAGTAGCTCTAACTATGTTAGTTGGATTTACGCACATAAAACAGAGTATCATAGTAGTCGAAACATAATTAGGGTAAGTAACCCCAAACCATGGCATCCTGGCCCGCCATGCATGTGTCATGAAAAGGTTGTTAGTAATTAATGGCTAGATGCTGGCGAAGCCCCCTTGTGGAGAAGTTTACGTGCCATCATCCACAGATCGCTTCCATTCCATGCATTCAATTTAGGGTTCATCTTCATTATCTACCATAAATAATTGCCATAATTTTTTTACTGGTTTAACAGTTGGTGAAATTTCAAGTAGTAATTTCCACCCATTTCTTCCCTTTTACCGACACTAAATTTCACCCCGTGTTAAGTTGGTTTCGTCGCCGGGCAAAGGTGACTAGTCTAAGGATAAAATACACCCTAACATCTTACATAACCATCACCCTATAGTTTACCTCGTTTAATATCTCGCCTACATGTGGAAGAAATATAAACGAGAAACATGACTGCTCGATACCGTCAATGTTGTAAAAGTTTAAAATGTATTCGAAAAGTAAAACAGTACACTGATTTTATAAAGTTCGTAAAATAAGTTTCTGAGGGTACCATTTAATGACAAAAGTCAATACAGTTACAATCAAGAGCTTTAAAATCTCTCATGATTCATCTGTAGAGAGAAATTGTCCAGTGTATCATCCCTACTTGATTGAGTTACAATTGTAGTACACAAGAAACGTTCAAATTATCCGTTTGTTTACAAAATACTCAAAGTCATTTGCAACCAACGAGGAAACTAGATTTAAAAAACTTAATATTACCGTAAGCGTGTGCGACTTTTGACATTTAGGGTGACTTTGGGACACATTTAAACAATTTTTACTTTTCACGTGTGTTAACTGTGAATGTATATTCATTACATTTCATGTTGTAACTGTTGCAATTATTTTTAATGTCTTGTGGCTGCCGACATATTTCGCTTGGACGTAATATTGTTTGTGATTTTTAAATGTACAAGAATTATTGATTTTGTGATTTAAGTTGATCGCGATCAAATAGCTGAACTCATACTCTATAGAGATAATTGTTTAGATGTTAAATCAATGGTAGCTATAGTACCGTATATCATAATAATTTAAAGGAATTTCAGAGTATTTTAGCACTTAAATAACTGTTGATAGTCAGATAAAGTGTATTTAGATCCACTATTTTCATTTTGGACTGAAATGTTTAACATGCATATAATTTAATATAAATGTTTTGACAATTAGGTTTCTTAGGATCGTGACGTTATGAAAAAAAAGTAATGGTGGCAAGTTTGAAACAATAAACAATATAAGATTTATATTACTACCCCCTTCATTAACATTTCTAATTATAAGGAGTATTATACATACAGGATCAGGAACAGGATGAACACTTTACCCTCCATTAGCGGGTTTAGTAGGCCATAGAAGCATATCTGTAGATTTAACCATTTTTTCACGTACTTCCAGAAAAGTAATTGTAAAAATTTCTATAAAATTTTGTTCAAAATGAAAAGTGTGAAACTAAATGCACAGTATCTGACTTTCAACAGTTTATTAAGTATTAAAATACGCTAAATTGCCTTAAAATTAACATGATTAATGTTACTATTGCTGCCACATATTAGCCATCTAAGCAATTGCCTCTGCAGAGCATAAGATTAGCTATTATATAGCAATTCCCTTAAAACATAAAATCTAGAATTCATAGATCTTTAAATATCACAAACAATTTCACATCTCTAATATAGTGAAATACAAATGAAGACACAACCAGTGAAAATAAATCACTCGTTATAATGTGGACATTTATTATTTGAAATTGATCGCATGTGAATGTCTAAATTCAGATCTGTAATGTATGCTAAATTATTTATGTTAATATGCTTAAGTCACCACACTTACAGTTCTTAAATACATTCATACTACATTATATTTAATGCATAATTGTTCTAGGTGCTCCTCATGGATCAGAATTAAATTATTTGTTTGGACCATCTGTCAAGTTCGCTCCAATGAAGGAACGATTCAGTGGCCCCGACGAAAAATTCAGCAAACTTGTTAAGAAGATATGGACTGATTTCACCAAAAAAGGGTTTGTACTCTAACATTTCTTATCACTTTAAGATATAGGCCTAATTAGTAAAATAAATTAATTTGCTACATGTGAAGCGTTTCGAGAAAAATTAAACATGTATGGGTTTATAAAAGAAGGATTCAAGCCATTACATCTAAAATCATTGTTGTCAGGAAAATACCATAGTAAGAATTATACCTAAATGTGAAATGTAATGCCAATTTTATATAGCGTGGACCAAAATTCATGAGCCAAACTACGGGTCGGAATTGTTTATGTAAAAAAAAGTGTGTTTACACTGGCCAACACTATTGTGTGTTGTATATAAGTCATTGAAATCAAAATTGTGGAATATATTTTCTGAAGAATACTAGAAAGTATAAGAGATGGAGCCGCCAAAATTGGCATAGAGCTCTAAGAATCGGAGCAAATGAATATGTGAAAATGAGGTAGATGCAACGTTCCCCTTCACTGCTTAAGTAGTGATTACTCAACCTATTTGTGTAAGTAACTTTTAAATACTAAGCGGTATTAAAATATTACATGCATTTCATAGATTATTGCGCAGTTAGGTGAAACTACCTCTTGGTTAATTCACTCCGATAAACCGTTTTCAAGAAAATGCGAATCAAAATTCGTAGGCGCAGTGTAACCCCACAGAGGTAGACAATACAACGGCTTTTTGAGACACACTAATTGCAGCATTGAAAGGTTTAATGGAGTACAGTAGCGAGATTTGGGTGACGTATTGACAACTAACATGTGTTGATTGAACGATTATGTAGGGTGCCGAGTGTTTAGTTTTATTTTCACGCGAAACTGCTAAATATATTCTCAACCAGTGTGTCTATAAAAAAACAACACGCACTTGAAATAATAACGCTTATAACTGCAGCATTATTTCTGTAATAATGATTTAGGGGCACCACAAACAAGCTAAAAACTCCATTATTTTGTCATGTGCAGCACAGTCGACCTAATCACTCACTGGTTTTGGTGCCTCACACGTGGGAAATTACATTCGCTACACTGAGAAAAAAATTTTGTTGGTGCAAACAAAATTTGTTTGAATCAACCAAATCATTTGTTTATAGAGGGGCAACGAAATATTTGTTTGCTCGTACCAAATTATTTTGTTCCCTCAATTTGTTTGAGGCAAATAGCTGAATTTTGTTAGCAGTACCAAAGATTTAGTTGGCCATAAAAATATTTCGTTAAGACATATTAAATGTGCATACAATATTTTAAGAAATAAAAAATTATATTTTACTAACATAAAAAATTTCAGAAATTTTAAGACTTAAAAAAAAGTATGGTCGGGCCAGGATTTGAACCATTATCCTATCACTGCCCTTTTTCCATTCATGACCAAACAAACTGAGCTACGACTGCTTCTGAGTTATTCAGATTGTTGTTTGTACATCAAAAGTTGTGCCTAATATTAAATTACGATTGTATTGTTTTATTTTCAAACATGTTTGTTTTCCGTCTACGAAAAGGTAAACGACGTCAAATAATACTACTAAATGATTGCCGTGCACCACAGCACAAAGAACGAGACGTGCAGATGAGGTGGTTTTCAAGTTTATAGCATTTTCTTTTGTGATCGATCAAATTAACCACTTTGAGATGGTTATAGCTAAAATTAAGATACTTGAATTATGTTGATTAACAGTTTAGACGTCCTACTTGTCGCACAAACTTATATTTTGAATGTTGAGGTATACAGTGTTCGCCATCTTGTCGCTCACGCACACCATCTTCCGCGAGTCAACCAAATGGATTAGTTTTGCCAACAAAATCATTTAGTCCATCGAAAAAAATTGTTCGTTCAAAGCACATCACTCATAACTAACAATATTATTTTTTGATCAGTTGTAACAAGTTGTTTGTTTACACAAAATATTTATTTGACGTCCTGTAGTAACCAAATATACGTTTGGCACAAACAAATTGCGTTTAAATGAATAATTTGGTCGAGGGAAATAACTAAATTTGTTAGGAGGACTCAAAGCTTGGTCTTTCCAACAAAATATTGTTTGGCTGAAGCAAACATCACCCAAACATATATATTTAGTACAATGAAACAATTATTTCTCTTAGTGTACACACGCCTCTTAACAGTAACTTCCTGAGAGCTGATGAAGTTGAAATGAGATAGAAATGGAGCAGTGGCGGAAAGCAAACACGCTGGCTAGCGGTGACTGCCGACACCAACCACTCTCATAGTGGTTATATAAGAGAGATCACGTGTACAGGAAAAGAAAACATCACAAATAGGAGCAATGTATTTGCACGTACTACATACGTATTTATGAACACCAATACGTATTTACAGCAAGTGATCGAATTGCCGTCCCCCCACATCAAAACGCAGCTGGCAACGGCAGATCAGGTTTGCCTGGACTCAGACATGAATGTCTGGTATAGCATGTACACAATCAAATGCCGCTATCACACGTGCCACGAGATCTTCCTGGATAGTCTCAGGCGTCTCGTAAATCAGGGAATTGACATGACCCCATAAAAAAACCAATGTAGATCTATCCGGCCAATGGATGGGACTTTTTGCATACAGAGCAACCTGCGAACGTGGTGTTAAGATGGCGGCATATGGCAGCAGAAAAATATGATGGCGCTCCATCATTCTGAAACCACGTGGTGCGGCTAATTAGCAATGGTACTTCCTCCAGCAATTCCAACAACACATCCTGGAGGAACGTTAAGTAGTGGACTCCATTGAGGCGGCCATGTAACAAGAAGGTCCCAACAAAGGATTGTTGACAATGACAGCCCACGTGATGACACTGTAGCGCACTTGGTTGATCATAGGGTGCATGTGGTCGGAATTGCGAGGGGCCTAGATGTGGCTGTTCGTCTCGCTGCTGTACTCAATTTTACCATTTAATTCTGCAATTCGCACGGCTCAAAATTTCGTTGTATTGCCTATTTGCACGGGGTTACGCTGTGCTTTCGTATTTCGATTCGCATTTTCTAGAAAATGGTTTACCGGAGTGAATTAACACAACAGGTACTTTACCCTTAAATTTGTGCGATTAGCAAATTATGCATACAATATTTTATTAACGCTTAGTATTTCAAAGTTACTTACACAAATATGTTGAGTAACTGCTACATAAACCGCGAAGGGGAACATTGTGTCAAACTCATTTTCACATATTCATTTGCTTTGATTCTTAGATCTCTATGCCTTTTTTTTTTGCGGCTCCATATCTTATACTTTCTAGTATTTTCCAAATATGTATTTAAAACAATTTTCAACAACCTGTAGCTCCCTTAATATTCACCATGTTGGTCTGGGTAACGCCCATTTATTTTACGAAAAGCATCCCGTCCCGTAGATTGGCCCATGAATTCTGGTCCATGCTGTATACACATGGTGTTCACATTAATCACCGACAAACTCCGGAAGCTAATTCCTTGTGAACAAAAAATTAAATAACGAAATATACAGTACATATTGTACATAACCGTAATATTAAGGTAGTAATTCACCTTTGAAAATAAAATTATAAAATTTTAATTTCTCTACAAACCTAACACTGATTGACGTATACTTACAAAACTCAAAATATTACTTCACAACAATACGGCCGGCAAACCAACAGCAAACGCCAGTTGATGCGTTCAACCCTTACGAAATTTAAAGGGGTGGTGTCCTATCTGACAACTTTTGAACGTCAGAATATTCTGACATAAAAAGTGAATTCTCGGGTAATGTGACCAAAGTAATAAAGAAGGTCCTCCAGCAGCGACTGTCTATGACTCATAGTTTTCGTGCAATGCACACGTGAAGTTTGGGTGTGGTGATACAGAGCCTAGTGTGTAGGCAACACTTCGTACGTGAGTGTTTTATCCCGCCGCGCCGCACAAACAATGTTGGACATTCACTGTCAATATAATGTGATGTACCATACCTTAAATACCTCCCTTAACCGTAACCAACAATTTATTCCTGGCTGCATTTGTTTGTTTTGAATGAAAGTGAGAGAAGTGTGCACATGAAATAAAAGTTACCCTTCCAATTAAAAAAGGAGCACAAAATCAAGTTGCCGTTTTAAGTTTGTGGTATTGACTACCTCGATGATGTGCCATCTCTTGATACCAAACATTAAAAATACGCGAATAGCCTTACATTCTTGATTGTTGCTTGTGGTTAGGGCCACTGATATTAGGAGTGATGCATTTTTATCCAACGTGTTTCAATGCGTTATGGCACAACTGTAACTTTGCTTCATGGTCAGTGATTTGATGTTTTTAACTCTCAGCGTCTCGGTGCTTTGCACACAAATCACAGACTTGTGGCGTCGCAGCAAAACCTATTCTTACCTGCAAATATGTGACGCCTTCCTAAAAAACTTTGCCAATAACCACACAGCAGAGCTGCAGTGCAGGTAGGCTCGAAAGGCAATGCAACAATTCAGTGAAAAATTATCGCCAAAAACTAGTAGGTCTACTCATGGTGAAAAAATTTCACACATTTCCGGTACTTCTTTTGCCAGCTTACTATCTGTAAATTGCGGGTTCACATTATTAATTTGACTACGTTCCTATACAAAAGTTACACCTTCATATAATTACAGAAACAAACAACACACCTATTAAATAAGCTAAAGAACAGAGGCCGTAGGATTAGTAATATGCAGCACGGTACTAAGTTTACAAGCTATTGTAAGTTTTTATGCGTCTCTGTGATATTGGTTACAGTAGAGGGAGCATGTATGTTTTGACGCAACAGGAAGCAAAACCGGCCTAACCTGCATATGGTTATCATGACCGACCCCTCCCCATGATGGTGCAAAACCTCTGATTGACCAAGACGTTGTCTAGAGGGGCGTGTCCTGGGCTGTGATTGGTTGTAGGGGTCTTTTGGTACAAACAGTAACTAAGTGCCATGAGGTCTGTGATTGGCTGAGAGCTTAAGCCCCGCCCTGTATTTGGGTATTGATTGTGTGTATGTAGGCGAGGGGTGCAGAGAAGGTAGTGTACAGAGGGGTTGGCGACCCTTTTGGTACAAGTTGTGTCTAAGCGCCATGTGGGTATTGATTGTGTGTATGTGAGGGGTGGGGGAGTCTACAAGATTCATACCGTCTTGAAGACATCTTCAAGAAATCTTGAAGACATCTTGAAGAAAGGACCCTTTTGGAGGAAATAGTGCCTAAGCGTCATGTTGGTATTGTTTGTTATTAGCAAGGGAGCTGTCTACAAGATGCATAGCATCTTCAAGAAATCTTGAAGACAACTTGAAGAAATCTTCAAGAAAAAAAATAAGGCTTATCACATACTTGTCCCACACTCCTAAGACATATCTCAAGATGCATAGAATCTGCTTGAGGCATATACAACTCCTAATGTGTGTGTAAGGCATGTCTCAAGATGCATAACATCTTGAAGACATCTTGAAGAAATCTTCAAGAAAAATTAATGCCTTATCACATACTTGTCCCACAGCCCTAAGACATCCTCAAGATGCATAGCATCTTGAAGACATCTTCAAGACGTATATCAGATCCTTGAGACATCTTGAAGATGTCTACAAGATGGCACTAGAGAGAGAGTGTGTGTGCAACACATGTGACCCCCTGTGTATCACAGGCTTACCCCCTCCAGCACTTAGGGGAGGGATGGAGCTTTCTACAAGATGCATAGCGTCTTGAAGACATCTTCAAGAAAAAAATATGATTTATCACATACTTGTCTCATCTCCTTGAGATACCTACCCCATCTCCTTAAGACATCTTGAAGAAATCTTCAAGACATGTAACCCATATGTGTATAACAGGCTTACCCCTCCCCTCCAACACTTACCTCCAACAACAGCTCCAGCAGCCGCAATACAACCTTCTTCCATCACAGTCACTACTCGAATGAAGAGGGGAGACAAGCTTTACTAGTATAAAACCTCCCCTCCATTCTTACCCCCAATACCTCCCCCCTAGATTTCTTCCTATTAAAGACAGTGTTGCTTGCTTTCAAGTATTTAGTTGCCATTATGTTGCTACCATTTAACCCAGCAGATACGTACGCGTGCATCACCCATGGATATGGTTCTGTTATGTATACCTTACCAGGAATAGACTCAAACATCGGGACTAGGTCATACACCGAAACTTGTGACAAAAACCGACACTGGCTACTAGCCCATAATGCTGTCATGTACGAACATTGCCAAGAGTATATTGATTGCTGCAGGAGTCCTTGCGCTGTTGCCGCCATGACACCCACGACGCCAATACCAACTACAAGAGAGGAGGTTGTACTTTACCACTTCGTCAACATCCCATTGTACTTGAGCGAACAGCAGTAGCAAGTAAGAAGTAGGATGGCTCTTCCCCCTCCTCACCCTCCACTCAAGATGGCATCATAACATCATACTACCAACAAGTAAGTGATATCTCTCGTCAGTTTGCTCTGCGACTCCGGTGAGACAACACTCCCGCTGTTATGAGTAAAGAATTTTCAAATTTCAATCTAGTTAAATTTAGACCAGATAAAACAGATAAGTACGAATATATAGAAATCGGTCATCGTTGGGTAATTTATAAACCGCATATCGACGACGCCCAATTTCAGATCTGCTACCGAGAACGTCATTTCTTTGGTTACTGGAATTTTAACAACTGTTTTAAAATAATTGAGGGTTGCGGGAGTTTACGCTGTCTGATCGCCAACCTAACACCAATCACCAATCTTCCAGCATCAGTGGACGACTTGAGCATAGAAGACAAGTTCACAGACGTGTGGCCTACCCGAGTTGACGACAAGGTCAGCTTCGAGCTAAGAAGATACAAACACCAGACTACATACCAGTGGTTCGAGTCCTTCACCAGCTATAGTCATTCAACAACACTACCCTTCAAGCTTGTATACAAGACGCCCTGCGATCCAATAACTGCATACTATCTCTGTGAGTACAAGATGTCCTGTGTTTAATTCTGTGATGAGGAAAAATTTTTTTGCATCTGTAAGGTGTGTCATTCTGTGTCGAGAAAATGTTTCCTTGCATCCAAGGATTCAATAACTATCCCAGTCCTTTTATTATCAAAGAAATTGGCATAACTAATGTTGATACAGATTACTCAACGAGTATTTTTCCTTCCAACCTCCCCGGGACTGGACAGTGTTAGACTCTGAGACCCAGAAAAAATTCAGAATGCAAACATACAAAATTCACGACATTAAGTGGAGTGCTGGTACTATTTGTTACGAATCTCTCTGTAAAGTTATAGACAATGTATAATTTGAAGACATTACAACATTCATTGTGATAGTGTTAATGTGAGCGACATTATTCTTGTTTGCAGCATCGGTACTTTGAACCGGGTTTCCATTATCATGCTGTATGCGACCGTTAAGACTGCACAAACCATTGTTGTCCTGTGTTATAAAGTCACCTCTCCTCTTCAAGGTATTATGTCCGAACTTTGAAACTGAGAAATTCATTCTTGCTCGACTGAAATATATTTGTCAAACCCCTCCCTAAACCTCCCATTATATATGGGAAAGTCTTTGACTATTACAAGAAATCCATACTTGTCACGCCAACAGTACCCGCAAATTTCTTTAAACTTGTAAAGACTCATATCTGTAGACATGTGATCGTTGTAGGCGTGTTGTATATTCAAATCGTCCATCTTAAACAATACTATGACTTTAAAATTATTTCTCAAGCAATGTTTTGGGATACGAGCGTAGCTCTGGCTTAAATAAAAAGTTTACGTTATAGTGTCTTCCTAAACTGAAGTATTTTTGAATATCGCTTTGCGGTTCGGCTTACACGTCATCAAACACGAATACAGAATTAGCTAAGACGTCTTTGAGCGGCACAATTTTTTCTTTGTCGCTGTAGGAAAAATATTTCATTCCCTCAATAGAGTTTATAATTTTCTCCAAACGCTTGTATTTCTCTTGATGTAGTATTTTTGAAAACACATAAACGTTCTCAAATTTCAAACCATTAGGTTGTTCAAGTAAACTCAGCATCAGACTCGTTTTACCACAAGAAGAAGCGCCGGACACACCCGCCCTAATTGTGTGTGGAAACAGTGGTCTGTGTAAACTCACTGTATTGTGAACTTCGTCTGCCTTTGAAATAACTATTGGCAATTCATGTTCTTGTTTTATTATCTTCATTATTATTGAGCTAAACCATATATAAGCATCCTATACATATATAAAGTTTCTCAGTGTTAAACTATGGCTCGTACAAATAACATTAAAAAAGGACGTGGTCTACTTAATAAGATAATTAACAATCTACCCTTCGAAGCTCATATACAGTAATATAATTATTGATGACCAGGTACACGTCTCGCTACAAGATTAGTGCGCGGGGATAAGCCTGTTAATCGTTTGGACGCGGCTTGCAAACAACACAATATAGAATATTTTAATAGCAACGATCTTAAAGAACGTCACGCAGCAGATCGCGAGTTTGTAACCCGAGCAGAAGAAATAGCGAAATCACCGCAGACCAGACTCGGTGAGAAAGCAGCCTCTTGGCTCGTATCGAAAATTATGCAGGCTAAAGTAAAAACTGGTTGTGGAAATATAAAAAAAGAAAACACGTCGTAGCAAAGCGTAAGAAAGGTGGTATCATTCCATTACTATTTCCGGCGTTGGCTGCATTGGGTAGCCTAGTGGGTGGGGCCAGTGATATCGCGAAAACCGTCATGGCCAAATATGCTAATGAAAAACGTATACGTGAACTTTTGCGCCACAATGCTAAAATGGAAGCTTTAAACTCGAAGGCAAAAAACAGTGCAGGACTTTATCTGCGTCCATACGCTCAGGGAGGAAGTCTAAAGAAATAGAAGAAATGCACAAAGCGAAAATATTAAACAGTTTACCGCAACACGCGCTAACCAATAGAGACTTGCATCACTATGCTAAAAAATTGCGCATACCGTATTTTCGAGGTGTGTACATGAGGAACGCTCTTCCTCGAAAACCACACGCACGCGAAAATGTAGTAATTAATTTGGACTATGTAAATGGCGACAGAACACATTGGGTGTGTTTTAGCAAAAATAACAACACCGCGCAGTATTATGATAGTTTCGGTGATTTGTGGCCGACAAAAGAGGTTCGCGCTTACTTGAGGGGGAACAAAGTAACGTATAATTACTTGAGCGATCAGTAACCAAACACATGGAACTGCGGACACTTGTGTCTTAAATTTCTCGCGCGCTTATAAAAGCAACGACCGGACAGAGACCAGTAATAATGTCGCTAACTTTACTGTTGACAGGTAAATCCTCGGAATTGAAGGCTACATATTTTCCACCTCTAGACTTCACCGGTGAATGGCAAGTGTATCTGGTTAGCCTCGTTAGTTATAATTCGATACCGAATATTGACGTTAGAAACAACAGATTTGTGTATCAGACAGGTGATGATCAACACGAAATAATTATTCCTACGGGCTCGTACAAAGTTTCAAACATTGAAGAATATTCAAGTATTGCATTACCTAAAGGCACAATGTTTTCTCTAAAAGGAAATGAAAATTCTTTGAAATGTTGGATGATAAGTAATGTCTTGGTAGACTTTAGAGTACGCGACTCATTTTGCAGAATGTTGGGTTTTAAACCAACAATTTACCGGGCGAATCAGCTCCACGAATTGCAAGATCCTGTAAATATATTTCCAGTAAACGTTTGTAGAGTTAATCTGAATATTGCGGGAGGTTCCTATTTAAACGACAAACCGTCCAACACTCTGCACAAATTCACGTGCTCTGTTCCTCCAGGTTTCAAAATAATTGAACGACCTCTCACGCTAATTTACGTTCCTGTAATAGTTAATCGCTTGGATGAAATAATTTTGCATATTACAGACCAGAATGGTAAATTGGTGAATTTTCGCAACGAAGAGATAACTGTACATCTTCACTTGAGGAAAATAAACAAACTATAAAAGCAACGTCGACGTACTGTAATACATTCAGAATGGGGATCAATTTCCGTAACAACAGTTCTACGCTACAACGTAGAAAGTGCCACAACACACGTCTGTGTTAAAACACGTGTTACAGAATAGTATAAAACATCGTGGAGTTGGACGTAAACCCAACAGTTCTCAACTGAGACCTATACCTTTAATACGGTCAAGTGTGGAATTTTTACAGAGTTTAGGTTATACAGTGAACAAATATGGACCGAGTGCTTAATATTGACCAGCCCGTAACCGTTGACGATGAAATCACAAAGATGAAGTTGCATAAATACGAGCCCTTCAGGGCAGGTCCATATGTTTTTCCATCAGAAATAATGATTTGTATACAAAACCAAGATACATAGACACTACCTTGCAAATCGCACATACGACTGAGAGGTCTGTTTAAAAAAGCTGACGGAACTAATCCCGTAAACACGGGCATCGTACATAACGGGCTTTTACAGTTGTTTGATCGTGTAGCGCATGAACTAAATGGTGTGGAAATTGACCAGAAGCGAGATGTCGGTATTACTTCGACAATAAAAAATTACATTTGTGTAGCTACATACGAAAAACAAGCTTACAGAGCAGCTGGCTGGTCTGAAAAAGATGATTTTAAATTGAGAATAAACCCCGGTGGAATATTCGAAGCGGTAATACCGTTGAGAATGGTACTTTGTTTCGCCGAAGACTATAAATGTGTTGTTCTTAATGCGAAGCAGGAGCTTGTATTACTTCTGACAAACGCTTCGGCTAACGCAATTTATCGCTCAGTAGATGTCGAGGAAGCCGTCAACCTAGAATTGAAAACTGTAGAATGGTTGATGCCTCACTTGACTGTGAATACCTGGGAGCATGTGCGTTTACTTAAACACGTAGAGCGAGGCAAAGACGTTAGTGTCGCGTTTCGTTCGTGGAGTTTGGAAACTTACCCCACCTTACCTAGCTCTCAGAAAGTTGTATGGAATATTAAATCGAGTTTCCCCGCTGAGAAACCGAGATACGTTAAACATAGGTTTCCAAAATAACAGACAAAGTAGCGTAACTAGAGACAGGTCGTTTTCGACCACTGCAAAATAAAAAACATCAAGTTCTATTTAAACAGCGAATGTTACCCATATTCTGATTTTAACATTAATTTTACTAACGGTGAATTTCTTATAGTTTACGAAATGTATAGTGACTTTCAAGCTTCCTATTACGGACGAGATGCATCCCCCATATTGTCGCCAACTGACTACATTAACAAAGTGCCTTTGTTTGTATTTGATGTGTCGAAACAAAACGACACAACAAACTCTAACTTTATCGACTCGAGAATTGAAATTACCTCTGACATAAATTTTCCACCCCAAACTAAAGCTTTTGCTCTTATATTACACGATAGAATTATTTCTTATAACGCACGAGGTAAACTCGTGAAAGTATTGAGGTAGTTCAGTTGCTTGTGTTACTATAAATGGAGAACATATTTTGTAATGTGCAAGGTTTTTACGACAGTACAGGCTTTATTATAAAACAAGTTTGTTTAACACAAACGCGAGGCTACTTTCACGGTAAAAGCACCCTTTCCCTGGAGCGATTTGAATGATAAATTTAAGCGCACTAATGCTTGGCTTGTACGTAATTACCACAGGATTGCGTAGAATGAAGGAAACATTACTTACACGCAACTTACGCATCTTCTCAAACAATGCATAGGAAATTCTACTGTGTACGTTTCAGGAATAGACCAGGAGAGAATTCTACGCAAGTTGTGTACGAATAACGTGATTGACTTACAGCTTGCTTACGGTCGTCCGTCATTTAAACCATTACGTAAAATGTATGGAGATAATTATACGTTCTCAAACGTGCAGCAAAACATCGAGAACTTACATGAGTGGTACACACATAATTGTATTTAATACGTTGATGTAACTTACTTCAAGTTAGTCATTATGCCAGTGTTGTTTGACCCATCTCAAACTTACGTGACAGTGCAGGTTGGGTATAGGCATGTGTGTTTTAAACTTTTTGGTTTACCGCTGCAGATGCAAGTGAGTAATGACAGCGAACATTGGACGTATTACTTTGACACGTATTTAGGTATGCGCTACAGGGAAGGTGTTGTCTGCCAGCTAGCCGACTGTCCAGTATACCATTTACGTCCAGACGTAAAATTACGATGTACGTTCGACAACCTACTACAACTCAGTTTTAACGAAGTGTTGCGTGAACATCACTCTGAACACTGCATTGATTACAAACTAATACGACCTGAAAATGGCGCGATAGTCAACTGGTACAAAGTTTGTGACGGTGACATACATAGACATTGTCAAGCAGATAACACATTTGACATGTTGTGTTGTGAATTGAGTTGTGAAATAGCAAACGCGAAAAATGAAGTGTATTGGAATTGAATGCAAATGTTATTGCTTCTCTTGAGTTTGCGTACTTAATACATTGTGTCTCGCTACGCACTTACGACGTGCATTACGCTTACTTGTTTCGTGCATTGTTGTAAAACGTAAACGTTAGTTGGTGACGAGACTTTGAGCTGTACACTTCAAGCAAGATAGTGGCCGCTAACTTTGTGGTCTGGAGGCTACTAGCAGCATCGCTCACCGCCAACCTACAACTACATTTCTGCCGGGAATTTAATCATGAATTTTCATCCAAGCAACCCGTACGTCAGTGTTAAAATAGGAAAAAACAGCATGGAATACGCTTACTGGTCTTCTGGCATATTACATCACTTTACTGAGTCTTGTGACGGAATATTTCACATTAAGGTAACCGCCTTTCCTCTAGGTGATGAGCGCGGACACGATATTATAGCTTGTTCGGACATTAACAAGTGTCCTGTGTACTACATGTGTGAACGCTGTGTACGAGCATTACAAGACATTGAATCCTGAGCAAGCTACCAACATCATACTTCACTGCCCAGAGTGTGCGATGCCCACGTACATCGTCTCGCCATGCATGACGCTGCCTTGTGTATCTCCAACGTCATCACGAGCTGAGAGGAAACCTCGTGTTAAGAGAATGCATCAATCTTAAAACTAACTTGCTATTGAGAAAATTGTAAATAAGTGTTTGCGCAAAATACTTTGTACTGTACTGCAATATTTACCGCAATAAATGTTTAAAGAAATTATACGTGTTTTATTTCAAAGATAGAGCCTTGCAACTCACTGCCCGCTTAAAGTGTTGTTTGCATCATCCAGGAAAAAAAAGTTAACTTTATTGATTATTTGCAAATCATGAGAAAGTCGTCTTTCTCACACTTGAGTCAGCGCAGTTGTGTACAGCAGAGAGCGACCCCTTACCCATTAAAGTGACGTGTGGCACTTTAATGGTTTGTGGCACGTGGCATTTTGACAGAATTATTACATCGATTCCTATGAGTCACTCACTTACCCTCGTGTTTCGGAGGATAGCATCACCCATTAAAACAACACGTGTTGGTTTGACAGATTTATTACCTCTACAATCAACATTTGATTATTGTGGGACGCCATCGCTAGTTATAATTTTATTCACCCTTCTGGTTTTCAAACAGCACGAGGGGACGGAGTCTCTCACAACTGGTGTTTGCAGAAGCAGGGAATATGAGTCACTTGTTTAGCCTCGTGTTTCTAGCACACAGAGCTGTTCTACGTTATCTTTAAAAAGCATGTAACTTGCGTGATCTGTATCACTGTGTCTTTGACAACGCTAGCTGCAACATCTACCTTCCTCGCATACTCTTAACAGTAAGTACATTAACAATATGTATGGTTCCATGTAGCATATGTCTGTTTGAATGTATGAGAGTGTAATTTAATGTAGCGTATGGTTGTATGTAGCGCATGTTTGTTTGAATGTATGAGAGAATGCTTTTATGTACTTATGTCTGTATGTATGTACATATGTCTGTTTGAATGTATGAGAGAGTGATTTAATGTAGCGTATGTCTGTAGCGTATGTATTGTGCATGTACGTATGTTTGTTTGAATGGATGAGAGAGATTTTATGTACGTACGTCTGTAGCATATGTATGTATGTCTGTTTGAATGTATGAGAGAGTGATTTTACATAGGTATGTATGTAGTGTATGTATGTATGTAGTGTATGTATGTATGTAGTGTATGTATGTAGCGTATGTATGTAGCATATGTATGTATGTATGTAGCGTATGTATGTAGCGTATGTATGTAGTGTATGTATGTAGCATTGTGTATGTATTGTGTATATGTAGATGTTGTCTAGTGTGATTTTATTTAGCAATATGTATATATATATGTATGTATGTAGGTAGGTAGGTAATGTGTGCTTACACCTATGCTATAATGATAGAGTAACGTTCTACAGGTCCATAGTTTGAACTAACGTTTGGGAATTTAAAGAAAGTTGTTTCGATGGGGAATCGAACCCTGGACCTTTAGAGTTTTACTCTAACGCTCTACCAAATGAACCACCGAAACAACCGGTAAAGACACAGTGAATGTTATTACTTAGTGTTCTTCATATATTTGTCCAGGTCTGTGGCGAAAGCAGTACTATTTTCCCTGCGTTATTCCAATTTTTTTTAATCTGGTAAAACATCGATATGGCTTCCTCTGCAAAACGTGTCTGTGTACAGAATGTTGGCGAGGCCAGCATGTCTCGTGATGCGTCGACCTCGCCAGCTACTGTTGATGAGCGCTTATCTCCATCTGCGCTCACATACATGCTCTTAGATACGGCGTTTGGTAATAGGCTCGTGGACACGCGTTTTAGTAATGATCGGGTTGAAACTGATTGGATTTGAACACGTTTATCACCAGGTGTAAAGAGCCATTCCTGGCTTTACTTTTGCGGCAACACCGTCCCATTAAAGTCTACGTGTCTCTGAGTGGCAAATTTATTAAAGGTGAGTTGGCTGACGAAACTGCCACTGAAACATTTCATTTTTCTTTTAAATCACACGTGCTTCTCGAGTCCTCAGATGCGGGTGAAACATTTGATGAAGAGTTCATTCTCGCAAATACAAACAACGTAACGGAGTTTGCTGGGCGCGGTAGTGGTTGGGCTCTTAAGTGCAATGGAGGGACGAATTTTTTTTAAATTTTCGATTCTTGTTGCGTGGCTCAAGAATCAGAGAACAACTTCAAGTAGACTGACCATGAAAAAATATTTTTTAGAATTTTTTTAATGAAGTTATGACCACCTTTTGGAGTTTTCTACATTACTGTAAATATCAGAAACTACAAAAAATTGGGCGTGATTACTTCGTACAATATCTCGTTAGATATGATACTTCAGCCTAAAATCATTTTCGAAAGTAATAGATAAATATATTAATTAAAATTGCAGTTTAACTTTCTAGTGTAAAGTTTTCTTTTTATAGCAGATATTTCATCTGCTGATTTTTGCTGTAAAGATGTTTTATTTCTGGAATAACAGCTTGTTATTCTCTTGTCTGGACTTTTAAGTTTATGTTAAGCACTGGTTCACTTCAATTAAATTGAAAACGCGAGTCCTACAATAGCAGTTATAGTGTAGTGTGTCGCGCGTCAGTATATAACCCGATATGCGCTGTACTGATATGCTATCTATTGGCAGCCGCGTGAACTCATTGCATTACGCCGAAACTACAGGACATAACAGACGGGAGAACGAATGATGTGAACAAAAGGAAGACGGCGGCGTTCCTTTCTGCGCATACACTGGCTACCATGGAGTTGATGTCATGGTTAGGGGAGGGTGTGGGGGGGGGTTCCTCGGTAATGTGAGCGCCTTGTAGATAGCCGGCCGAGGGTGGATGGATGATGTCACTAGCAGTCTTGCAGCTGCCGCGCGTCCGTTACCTATATGTTCGCCACGCTGTACCATAGCAGCCAGTAACACGTATTAAAAATAACTCATAGACCAAACACATTTTTAAATCTAATAGACAGTGGATTACAAGCGCAATTACATTATTACGACTATTTTCATATTAACTCGGTATAAATACTGACAGAATTATTATAATTAATCCGCCCCCCCCCCCCCCGGGACCAATCTTAATAAAGTAAGTTAACATGTGAAAAACAAAGATTTCAAACATGAGATCAGGGGCGAATCCAGAAAAAAAGGGGGGAGTGTAACAGGAGTTATGACCCCTTTCTCCAAACCCAAGGTCAAAATTTGAATTATATACCGGACACAATAACAAAACATAAATTGTAATCACGCTATTGCAACAGTAAGTGTATATTTATTTTTTAAATTATTTAAAATGCTTAAATAACACTATTTTGCTCCTTGAAAACCCAGTATTTTCCCGGAGGAGGACTCCCAAATTCTCCAACTTTAATTTTTAGGAACGGTGACCTCCTCCAAAACAAAAGTGAGATCCGCCCCTGCATACGTTACGCACAAAAATTATGTACATAAAAACCATTTTACGTCTATTGACGAAGCCAGAAGCGCGTGTTGTCATGAGATTACTTCTATGACAGTATGGCCATTGTTGTCCGCACAGGAAAATAGATGAGTAAACGCGCGCGTCTTGACTGAGTGGCAGGATGGAGGTAAGGTCGAGGCGGTGGTGGGGCAGCGGTGGCCGAGGGGTCAGACCACTCGCCTTCCACCAAGGCGATACGGGTTCGATTCCTGGCGGGGCCGGTCCCCGGATTTTCGCATGTGGGAATCGTGCCAGACGATGCCGCTGGTCATCGAGTTTTCTCGGGGATCTCCCGTTTCCCCCGCCCATTCATTCCGGCGCTGCTCCATACCCAGATCATATCATCCCCACCAGCGCTGAAGACGATGTTAAGCGCTGACCAAAACCTCTACACTCACTCGAGGCGGTAGACTGATAGAGACGTCACTTCGCTGCCTGCGCTAAAAGAAGATAAATGCATTTGTACATCGCAGCATTGTGGACGTGTACGTGAAGATTACTGATGTTTAAAAATTCAATTATAATACATTTCATACATTTATTTGCATCGTTGCAACAATGTGTTAATTTAAAACCGAACATGGAAAACTAAATCAGTAAAAAACGTCATTCTAATAAGAAAATTAATGTCCACATTAATAATGATAAGTATGTCACATGCATAGTGTAACAAGTTATTTTATAAATCAGTAAAATTATGTGTATCTCTACTCTATGTAGTTCCTCAGGTGTGTCCACTAACAATTTAGTCAGAATGTAATGAAGATATATTGTTACTAGTTTGAGACATAAACTTCATATGTGGGCAATTCCCATGAGTTCTTTTGGGATAGAGGTCTTATAATTATAAATAAAAGAGTTAAATTAAGTACTAGATTTAATAGCTGACAAAGCTACGAAATACACAAAACAGTAATCATCTATAACTCTCACATCACAATTAGTTATGCACACAATTACCACCGTGCCACAGACACGTTAATTAACTTTGACAATTAAAGCACAAAAAATGTCAACCATCAATTAATTAAACAGTACAAATTTCAATAAAATTCAGTCATATATACAATCAACAGACTTTCAAGTAGTGACTGTGTACAACCTTAATTGTCCGCAGTGGTGATGAATCGTCGTGTGCTGCGCAGCACACCGAGTGCAACGCTGTCTTCACTCTTGAGGTCTTCGGTTCGACTCCCGTCGCGTACCTCCTTCTTCGCCCGTCAGCCCACCGCAGCAGTCCTCTTGGTTCGTCCAACACTGCTCCGAAGGTAGCCGCCTGCCACCTCACAGTAGACTCTGACGTCACCAAGATGTCTTCACCAGTCTATCTCCACAACCATAGCATCTTCCTCTAGCACGACCAATAGCGAACTCTCCTCGAATGTGCCGATTCTGCGGTTTTATA
>PNEQ01028011.1:0-59116 GCA_003012365.1 Medauroidea extradentata
GAACAAAATGCTCTGTTTTGCAAGTAATTTACTTCGTTAGATTATATATTTATTTGTCTGAAAATTTTAATTAAATTTTAAATATGCAATTTGTTTGCTACTTGAGATTATTTTATTTGGAATGACATAAGCTTGTATCTTGCTGGACCGACCACATTCACTACTGGCCAGTTGTTTTTCTTTCTGAGACAGTAAGTATATCAGTATTATTTGTAAAGGTCTTCTTGACGCTTCCTACAAGTTTATATAATCCTAATAAAACTACATGGACAGAAATAGAGAAATACAGGACGGCAATGGACAACGTATAAGGTTCATAATGTTGAATGGAATGCGAAGACGAGTAAAATGATATTAGTACACTTAAGGTCGCAAAGTCTGGGAAGTATCCGTAAAATGACGCACCAATTGTGGTCTTCGAGGGTCACAATCTGCGTATAAATAGCAACAAATCGCAATAACGACGTCCAATAATGCATCAAGAGGGCTGAGCTAACAGTCCGGAGAGCAGCGGAGGCGTATCGATACATCGCTCCGGGTCACTCCCAGGATCTGACACATGGGACTTATTTGTGGTGACATCGAAGGTATACGGATATCACATGAAACTGCAGTTTCCACTGTCCTTTCATTCCGGGCCAGATCCAAAATCACCTCAGTTACCTTTACTCGCAGTTGTTGCTATTCCTATACTATTCCAATGCAGATTGCGACACTAAGTGCACGTTATCATGTTACTCGTCTTCACCTCCCCTACAACGTTGCGAATAGTTTTCAACGTTATTCAGGGACATCTAGTATAGATAATGTAACTGAATCATATATCTGCGTAAAGACGTGCATTTGCCAAGAATTAATTTTAAAAAGATTTCTTAAGGGTGAGTGAAAGACAATTATATTGTATTTTCAGTTTTTGAGCCATAACATTTATTCAAATTGTATTATAAAATTTTTCTCTTCGACAAAGCAGAGGATATATTCTTGGTAAATTATTTGACACAAATAATAATGGAATATTTCATTAATTTGTCTTGCAGAATCACTGCAAGAGAATTCTTGAAAGTTAACCTATAATTCTCTGCAACGATTCTGCATTACAAGTTTATGAAATATTCCATTATAATTTTTGTCAAATCTTTTATCAAGAATATATTCTCTGCTTTGTCGAAGAGGACATTTTGATAACATTATTTAAATATGTTATGACTCAAAAACTGAAAATACAATAAAATTGTCTTACAGTAGTAAGCAACTCGGACTGGCCGTGTATTACAGAATTCTGTCACAGAGATATGCTTATAAGATCCTCAATGTTGAAACTAGTACCAATATTTTTTCGTACATTCTAATATTGCTATTAAGGCAACTAAGTAAAAAAAAATTAACATTTCAGCAACTAAATGTGTTATTATTTTGTCGCACAAATAAATTTATTTTATTCGACAAAACATTTTCCAATGAGGTTTCTAGTACAAGTGGGATTAGTCAACAGTAGGCACTGATTTCTTGTTGACTGAGCTTGTTGGAAGTTATAATCACACTGCTGTAATTAACAAACTTTATACAGTGTGATATCTGAAGTAGACTGCTTTCCGAATGTACTTCGACCAGTAGAACCCCAGACGGTCAACTAACTTGACTGAGCAAGCAACATTGTGAATGGACTCGTGTTCTCGCTGTGGAAGGCGCCTGAGCCAAGTTACTAATTAAGCGGCGCTATCCACAGCAAACATAAGTAAACGTGTATTGCTAATTAGTTACAACACGGCTTGTTAGAGTATTGGGTATTGACGTGGCAGGGATGTTCAACAAAGAGCTGACCAGACAGGTACCAGCTAGAATAATTACATTAGTTAGAGGAAGTATGTGTATAGTCTATGCATGTGAGACTGTGTCTGTGAGAAATCGCTGAAATCTTCAACGCCGAAACAGACTCATAAAACACTATAGCGTGCTGCGTTTTATGTGATTCGACGATTGTTTGATACGGTTCAAATGTTTGCAGACGAATAATAAAATTTCATTTGCTGCGTACCCCAACTCTCTGTTACCCAGTAAAATATGAAAAATAAAAAACGAACGTTGGAAAACAGGCTTAGAAAATGGGAATATATCAAACAGTGTATTTTCGTCACGTAATATTACCTTCTTCCTAAATAACGACAAAAGATAACTCAATAAATTTTTAGTTAAAATTAAAAAATAATTTCACATAATGATTCTGTTTTACCCCTTTGAGTTTTAATTGCGAGATACACGTCAGCATTATATTACAGAAACTGTACACGTAAATAAAAGCACCATACACACATCATCATTATTATGTTATACCTAGTTTATTGAAGTACCATTTTGTTTTTACGTATTTTTACTTAGCTCCTCAAGTTAGGAATTTTGTTTGGCTGCAACTATTGGAAGGTTAACAGTCTGTGACAGTGCATTTTAATATTTTAATCCTATCAACCAAGAAAATATTTGCTACGTATTCAGAATGTTAAAGAAATAGTAACGTTTTGTTTGATACGAAGTCATATTACAGCCGCAAAGTAACTGCGGTTTAAGGTAGCCACTTTCCGTCATTCGTTGGTCACGTGATTTTAGCGAAAATATTCGAGTTGCAGATATGCATGTAGGCTTTACGACGAGTTGGTGCTAAATCTTTTCTGCGGAAGTTCAGGGTCAGTAAGGGACCATAAGTTTTCGCGATTAAATGCCATGCAAAGATTCTTTACACAATCGTACTATTCTTTCCCTTTCGTGATTAGGAAACGGTTTGAAATACTCGCTCTGGTGGAGTTCGGACGAATGACAAAGCTGCAGATAGACAAGGAACGAATGTAATGTTACCTGGTGTGAGAGAAGACTTGTCGAAGCACTGAGCTAGCACCAAAAGATGGATAGCTGAAGCTAGGTGTACATAGGACGATGATGTCATATTTAAAAAAAAAATGTGTTCGTCAAAATTAATCACACCTTTATTTCCCAAATACTTCCAAATTTTTCTGTTGAATCCATCAAAGACTAAACTCACAAAATATACAGCCATTCTCAGCAATCAGTTTTTTCTATCTCATAGGTGTTGCTCAACACAGACTACAACATTTCCCCTTATTGTGTATCAGCACTGATAAGTAAAGAAATAAAAACGACTACACAAGACAAACGAACAAATAAGTATTTCAGAGATATGTTTCAAGCAAGACCATCAGCCAGATCCTCTGTCAATTTTCCTTAGCCCTCATATTGGCCACACAAACACTTCAGTTTTATTTCTAGACAACGCCCGAGTAAATATATCTGCCAAGTTTTTGCTGGTTTGTACTTACTTCTTCGGGCTTATTATTAATTTTTCTACCTTTTCTCTGATAAAGTGATACCTCACATCAACCTATTTTGAGCGTTTGGAAGTGACCTTATTCTAGCAAGATCAGTAGCTCCTTGGTTCTCTACCTTAACCTCACACGATTCACTTATAAGGTTCTTCTGTCCAATTTCTTCCAAGAGATCCTTGATCCACAATACTTCCTTTACTTCTTCAGCTATAGCCACCTACTCTACCTTCACAATTGATAACGCCACACTGGTTTGTTTTCTTGCCTGCCTTTCAACTGTTCCTCCTGCTAATAATACCACGAACCCACTGTCAGATTTCCTGTCTTTGGCATCGCCCAGTCCACGGCCGTAGAAGAACAGGTCTGGACACTCGCCTGGAAACTTGACCCCTTGTTGTTTGGCTGTAGTTCACCAGGTTACCGAGAATATTGTGTTTTGTTGGCGCTTCAGTTAGGGCGGTTGGACTCAAACTCCACTCACTTCCCTTTCAATTTATCAAAACGTATTTTTTATCAATTTACGAAATACTTCCTTCACTCACAAATTTAAGAAAAGGATCCAGCAATCTTTATTTACTTTATAAATTTAACAATGGGAAAAAGTGGACGGAGTTTGTGTCCGACCGCCCTAACTGAAGCGCCAATAAAACACAATATCCTCGGTAACTTGACGAACTACAGCCAAACAACAAGGGGGTCAAGCAAAATACATTGGTAGATAGGCGAGTGTCCAGACCTGTTCTTCTACGACCGTGGCCCAGTCTGCATCAACATATACTTCTATTGGTTATCCCATTTTTCATGCACCATTCGGAGGTCGTTTGTGTCTCTGAGGTAGCGAAGGATGTGTTTTATTTCTTGCCAGTGACGAACTGTAGGGTTATTGCTGTACTGACTTTTCCTACTAACTGAGTGTGCGATGCCATGCCTTGTGCAGTTTCCTAAGTATAGAAGGCTTCCTGTAGCTTTCCTGTAAACAATTTCTTGAAAAAGGTTCTATCATTTCATCTCCTTTTTCTTGAGTCGGTTTTGTTTCCAAAGGAGTGGTTATAAGTGTGGTGGTTGCATGAATATTTCTTCTTTCAAAGGACTATGTAGGTAGGCTGCTATAACATCTAAATATTCTTGTTCCCAATTTCTCTCAACACATACTGCTATCATCAGCTAATTGTTTCCTTCTTCACAACAGGGCTGTAAGTTTCCTCCAAATCTTTGCCTGGTATCTGACCAAAATCCTGTGCCACTAGTCTGCTTGTATTTCTCTATATTGCCACCCTCATTTCTCTTGATCGTAAAAACCCACTTTGAGTTTATACCATTCCTTTCCTTTGGCCTTTTTACCAATTTACAACTGTTCCTCTCTTGAAAGTTCTCCATTTCTTTATTCATGTCATTCAGTCACTTGCCAGTATCTGGTTTTGTAGGGGCAGACCAAGCATTGCTTGATTCTTCACCTGCTACACGTCTTGCAACACTAAAAAGCTCACTAGTTTTGGAACATTTTTCCTTTTTGATCGCGCAACTGCAATTTATTTATAACCAGGTTCAGAGTCATTTGTGTACATTGTGTATGAGTTTTCAACATCACCTCTCTCTTCCTCAAAAATTATTCTGCCTCAATCTCTATGCACTCTGTAGGATTAACTGGATCTCTCTCTTACGACTGCTTCATCTTCTTTATCTTCAGCAAGGCTAAAAACTCTGTCCACTTGAAGGTCGTCTTCTTTCTTACGCAGTTGTTTTTCATGCGAAATGCAGTAAAATAAGAGACATGTCTCAGCAAATACACGCTCTCATTAACCAAGAAACAAGCCTACCGATGCGCACGTAAAGCATCGAAACACAATTATGCAAAATAATTTTCCAGCAAACTCGTGGCTGTAGCAAAACGAATTTTGCAAGAAAACATGTTCCAAATCTTATGCGGATTGAAACTGGTAGCTTACTGCAGCAGCAACAATTTGTTGAACAGCTTAGATTTGAAAATACGCAAAAGGGTGAAGTCTATCCTGCAGGTTATTGAACTAGAGAATGCTTCCTGTCTCTAACCACGATACAATTGAAAAACAAACTTAAATTATATCTACCTGGAGATGCAATAAATTCGAGAAATCTTACACTCACTAATAATTATTATAGAAACGATTATTTGGGAAATTCATTCTATGTCAGGTTGAACGTCAAGAATGCACACTTCACTGAGGCTTCCATGATTGGACCACAGTTGTTTTGATATACCTCTGACTACTGCAAACCAGTAATAAGTATAGGCGATTCGGGATAAAGTGAGCAGTAATAAAAGCCCTACTAAAGTTCTATTTTCAGTCCATTCGTATCTTTCCGCGCGTAGCGGCTAACATCGGGAAATACCTAACCTCTCTGGACACGTCACTTGATGTTTGCGCATGTAAGATAAATTGCGCAGTCAGAATGAATCGATACATTTTGATAAAAAAAGTTTATTAACTATAAAAAACACAATTGTGTCGATTTCGGTTGATTTTGTTTCAGTATTGTTGAATTTAAATAGGAAAAAACACGGGACTACATTGCGTAATTTCGCTGCCAACCATTCAAGCTGTAAGTCAATTATAGTTTATGTTGAATTATATACAGTAACGGCTAGTGATATATTTTTCAAATGTTAAATTTTCAGTGCTCACTTTATTATGAACGCGGTGCCCACTTGTACGAATTTAAGCCAATAGATAATCGACAATGGCCAGTGCATGTAAATGACTATGAAGTCTAGGCTGTTTCCAGATGAATACGCGAAATATTCGCGCCACTTTTGACCACTGTTTAATCTACAGAGCAGAACATTTATTTCACTGGAACGGTTTGTAAAAATAAATACTTGATGCCTGAATCAGATGTTTAGGTAGTTTTTTTACAATAAGAGAAACATACTGTTCTTCTGATTGTACACAGATCAACGCTAAATAACAAAAACGCACATCTTAAACGTGCGGTTATAGAAGCATTCAATTTTGCAGAGTAGTTCCATGTATGGCGCACGTGAGCTCTGAGGGAGGAGTTTTTAAAATCCATCCCCTAACAGGGTTAAATAAGGGATGAATGTTTGTACTAAAGATTTCTTGAATTAAAAACAACGCACCATACTGAAACTATCATCCGAAAATTATGACATATTAGTTTACCTTCTGTGCATTCTTATGCCATTCATTTGTTTACGATGAAATTTTGGTGAGATGTTGTGCGTGCTTCAGCAAAGGTTTCTTTAAACAAACGTGTTTTTCTGGTGAAGGGTGAGATGTCAAAACAATTTAGAGTGGTGGAACTGTTTACATAAAACATTAGTGAAATAAAAAACCAGCTGAGTTATTGTACGTGCGTCTGCTAATATTTCTCCAATTAAAATTTTACGCAAGGGGGGGGGGGGGCGGAAAGGCAAAACTGAGTAGAGGGGTGGAATAGGGTACTTAATAATTTTTAGTGTAAAAACTATAAGAAAACAAGAACAAACCTTCGGTGAGTTATGTACATGCGCCTGCGAAGTTTTCAACAAGAAATAAAGTTGTACTTAAAAAATTGTGGTGGGGGTAGGGGTGGGGAGAGGGTGGTAAGGCAGAACGAGGTCTCCAAAAATATAGTGAAACAATTTTTTGTCAAAATGTTTCAAAACCTGTAGGCAATTACTTATAATATCATTTTGCATAATTTAGCACTTTTCCAAACTTATTTGATTTCTCAAATACTATTACACTAAACTGGAAACACCGCGTATGAGTTCGCTGGTATCTGCTAGTACATTATATATGAGGCTAACAAAAAGGAGAAATGGCGATGATAGAAATGTTTGTATAACTGAAGGCAATGCGTCTTTTAAACTGTTACTTTACACTTGCTGTAAAAGCCGAACGCAAATTGGCTGCCATGATTGTCACATGAAAATAGTGTAATAATTCTCGTCATAATATTGGAACGTGAAAAATCCTTAGTCTGGTAAAATCTGTTTACAAGAGTGTAGACTTTCGCGGCCGTTATCATAAAGGTTTTGACTTCCGGGCTGGAGCTGCTCTGATTGGTTGTAATAATCGACGTTTCATCGAACCGTAAAACGGAGTGAATAGAAACGAAATTATGTATAAATTCTTAGTTGACACATTTTGCTTGAAAAAATTGTAATTACTTTAAAACTACTGTTTGTAAACTGTTTTAACTTGCCTACCTAAGAACAGAAGTTTTAAAACGGAATAAAAACCGAAAATTTAGCTTTAAAATTGTGTTTATGTTTGCATTATTATTTTGTTTTGTGTCTGTTTTTTGGTTCTTCTTTTTGTTTTGCCATTCAACACAAGTTTGATCAGCAAAACGTGAACAATGGCGTATGTCCACAAACCAATAACTAGAGCCACGATTTTATGGCGAAAAGATTTTTGCAACATTTGGTTTCAATGCGTCATGTACGTATCTGCACCTCTGCTTCGTTGTCTGTGATTGGATTATTTTACATTCACTTGCCTTGGCAAATGACAGTCGTACGGAGTCAAAATAATCTTATTCTGATTGGTGCCGTCAAATGAGAAATATGTCCTAACAAAGACACGCTGCCAATAACCATGACGCAAAGCTACCGATGTGCACGAGAGACACTGAAACAAAGTTGGGCAAAATTCTTTCCGCGACAAAATCGTGGCCCTATCAATAACGAAGACAGTGTTATACACAACAGAAGATGACGTCACAAACACAAGACTGGACGAAACAACGACGGAAACACAGAAGAAGACAGGAGTTATTCTAAGTTGAGATAATCGCTACGTTTCAAGATCTGACATCTGCTTCGGCCAGACTGAAAGTCTTCAATAGGTTTTCTGAGAGGACATAGCACTGAAATGGCGTATGACCATGATTAAATTATTCCTCCCAATTGCAGCAATATTTCAAAGTCATAGATGAATATTCTAGACGCGTAACGTCGACGACCACCGAGTCATTTACAAGGAAAGATGCGCCAAAGTACTTGGAAATACAATACAACCAGTGATGAAAACTTTTTAGGCCTACCGACACAAAAGAGCAGGAATTTACATACAAATAACATATTTCCGATCCTAACAGCTGCACGGCCTCGCTGGGAAAGCTCATGAATAAAGTGATCAGACCTGTGAAAATGTTAATTTTGTTTTTGGCTGGAAGATACAAAACTTGAAAAACACAACCAGACATCAATCAGGACTCAACAAGACCGTTCTAACAAAGAGCGTTTTGCAAACTCTGCTGATTACAAAACGTCTCCTGTCCATTTTATTCTTACAAAATGCATGTTTTTGTGCTGTGACACGGTCGATAATATTGTGGCTGTTAAGGGGGCCGTCTACCCAGGCCACAGAGCGGTTTGTGTACTGAAGTCCAGTTTATCGCTAATAATTACACCATATCTTCTAGCGGTCGAAAATGGAAGTTGTTGCGGCTTTTTTTAGTTATGCAAATATTGGTTCCGAGAATTTTAAAAGTTACAGACGTGTAAATACACCTCTGTCTTGAATGTTACGTCATAATATAACAGTCTCACCATTGAAAGTGTCATAGAGAATAGTTGTAGGCAAGAAGACTGCACGCTAGTTAGTGACTTGCACTTAGAGGCTAGTGTGAGGCGAGATGCGCGTGCTGTGTCGTCCTCATCCCTTCCACGCTTCTAGGTTTTGAACACACAAGGTACGTCTTCTCAGACAGCCACCTTAAGTCAGTATTGTTTTGTTTTCGTGTCGTTATAGCCTCCCTTAAAATTAACCTTAAATATGCGCGCACTTCTAACTAAAGTGTCTGTACCTTACTGCTTGCCCAACATGGCGATAGAATAATTCACACTTCTAATATGGCTATGTTCCTAATTGATAATGATTCACATGGAGGTAAGAAGAATTAGTAAATAACGTAGGCCTAATTTTTGTTAACATAGCCTTCAGTTTTCCTGATGCCAACTGTCCACTGCACAATTGAGAGAGAACAGAATCTAACCATACTGATACTTTTATTTCAAAAATGTTAAAAAATTCACTAAAGTATACAGTTTTTTTCTGTCAAACTATGTTTAACGTTTGTATTATATAGGAATTACAACTAAACGGTTAGCATATCTACAAAAAGACTGCCTTAGCCCCTTATACACATAGTCATAATGTTTTTATACAAAGGCATTCATGAAGGCTTACCAGATAGGGCATACGTTTTTCTTATTGAGCGTAAACGATTGTATTTGTACCAACACCGAACTTTAAAATGTGACTTAAGTAAAATAATAAGCTACCACGGGATTCTATATTATTATATAAACTACAAATCACTAAAACTTCTTTGTAAATTTCATGCTGATAGCAGTATTCGACACTATTATAATATTTTTAACTATGACAGTAGAGTTTAATTTTTCCCGTTTGATATCTCTGATAGGATTTAAATTATTAAAAATATTTGTAATGTTTTGGGAGATATTATCGAAATGTTTAAGCTTTATAATTTTTATGGTAAATACATAATTATTTATAAAGTGATATTTTCGTTTAGAAGAAGGATTCTCAGCCGTTATTCAATTGCCGTCAACCTAAAATTTACGTTTGCGTCGTGTGATACCGTAATCGGTAAAGTAACGGAACAGTAAAGGCAAAAGGTAAAAGTATCAGTTGTGTGTCCGCAGGAGTAAACTAAAGTTGTGAGTTGGAACACGAAGCGAGTTAACCTGCTTGATCTGGTCCGAGTGTAGTTCGAAATGTGGGTTCGCTAACGGTCCGAGGTTGCAGTGGGATGAGAGGAGACGCGAAGGAATGTATAGGCGTGTGGCGTGTTGGAGAGGATTCTCTGGGTTGGTATAGCAGAGAAGGGGAGGAGGGTGGAAGGACGGTATTCGGGGGAACAGCAATCCCTCGCAAAAATCCTATTTGCGAGGACATTTCCACCCGGCCGAGCACAGAGTGATTGAGCTCTCCTGCGAGGCGTCATGTAATTTATGTTGATGCAGGGTACAGTCGGGTGAGAAACGTGCCCGGATGGCGACAGTTACAGACGGCAAATGGCTCCCGCGTCGACTATATTACTTTGCTTCCTCTAATGGGTCTGCCATATGCGAGGATGAATCTCAGCGCATGAAGCGTTATTCGAAAGTCATGGAAATAAAATATCTCGTTTCCATTAAGTTGGGGGTTTGTAATTCATGCATAAAATGTGTTTTGGTACATATTGGCATCTGCTCAGAGAAAAACGTTGTGCTACTGTCAACCGTTTACAATACACGTTCGCATACGGCGAAACAAATATGTATTTTATCCATCAAAACATTTGTTAGTTGAAAAACCTACTACGCACGCCGAAAATTGGTTTTTTTGTTCTAACTGAGAGAACAAAATCTGCGAGCCAACCAAATAGTTAGTGAGTGAGAGATTTTGGTCAGTGCTTTACATAGAAGTCTTTAGCACAGGAGAGAGGTGACATGAGGTGAGCATGGAGCAGCACCGGAATCAAAGGGCGGGGACCAAATAGTTGAGTGAATGTTTATAAGCTTGTTTCGCTATATACTAACATTCTAAAATATACAGGATGTCCAGAAACAACCGTTAATAAACCCACCACGCGAATACTGAACTAAACTGGAGACGATGATGTTAGTGGTCAAATGTTGTAAGACATTTTACTTGCAGAATGTGACAACATAGCACTGTAGTTAGTCCCCTATGAGATCCGCAGATATATTACTTATCTTACTACAAGTGTTCTGACCTTCACATTATGGGCACAGGTCACGGTCGTAGAAGAACAGGTCTGGACACTCGCCTATCTACCAATGTATTTTGCTTGACCCCCTTGTTGTTTGGATGCAGTTCGTCCAGTTATCGAGAATATTGTGTTTTATTGGCACTTCAGTTAGGGCGGTCGAACCCAAACTCCGCCCACTTTTTTCCATTGTTAAATTTATAAAGTAAATAAAGCTTGCTGGAGCCTTTTCTTAAATTTGTGAGCGAAGGAAGTATTTCGTAAATTGATAAAAAATACGTTTTGATAAATTCAAAGGAAGTGGGCGGAGTTACAGTCCGACCGCCCTAACTGCAGCGCCAACAAAACACAATATTCTCGGTAACTTGGTGAACTACAGCCAAACAACAAGGAGTTCAAGTTTCCAGGCGAGTGTCCAGACCTGTTCTTCTACGACCGTAGCGCAGGTTAATATATCGAGCATTACAATTACGATTTTACGTTTACTTGACGTAACAGACATTAAATACTACCTGGACGTAGAGTGCATGGGGGATCATGCTCCGTGCAGTGTTGCCACATTATTTTGCCGTTAACATTTTTGTGTCCAGTTTGGCCCAGAATTCATGCAATGTGCTAATTAGGCGTTGGACATTCTGCATGTGTTTGAATGTAGGCCTACCAAACTTTTTCCCTCTGTGCGTCTCGAGCTTCGGAATCTTGGTAAACAATTCGGCGGTGCATTTTTTTTAAGTCAATACTACGGTGTTAATGTTTTTTTCTCTCATATTATTGTAGACCGTTAAGTGTATTTTTTTTTCAGCTACGAGAAACAGAAAATGGAGGACTGGATTTATTTGCTTGGACATACTCCATTCCGAAATAAATAACTGTCAACAGAAAACTAAAAATAAGACAAGAAATCATAAATAAGCAGAGTATACTTTAGTCATCAGGATACATACACGACATGAAATTCCAAAACTGGAATCTGGTCAGATAAAACAAGGAACAAAAGAGAAAATAAAAGAAATAACAAATATATAAAACAACCTAAGTTGACATGTGACACAACGAAGAGACGAAACAAAAACACATGTCGTGTAAGTATCCTGATGACTAAAGCATACTCTGCTTATTTATGATTTCTTGTCTTATTTTTAATTTTCTGTTGACAGTCATTTATTTCGCAATGGAGTATGTCCAAGCAAATAAATCCAGTCATGCACTCCCATAGCACAGTTCTTTCAAATATAATAGAAAATGGAGGACAGAGCCACATTACGTTAACGAATAAAACACAACAAGAAAATGTTTTTTTCGACAGCTTTTTAATTTATTTTACGTGGGCATGTCATTAGTTGGTATTTTCTCTTCATACACTGTGGACTTTCCAAGCATCGCTTTTTCCCCCCCATGCAACAAGGCAATTATAGTCAAAGATCAATTATATTTGAAATAAAATCCCTTCCCGATAGACAGTTCTTCGGTCTTCCAACTCTCTGTCTTGAGTTCGACCCCTCTCGTGTCTTTGTCAGGGTTTTATTGCGTATGAGAAACGTGCCAAATGTTCACCTGAGTTCGTCCTCGATGCTCGTTTTTCATCATCAACGTTTCCCCTAGCCTTATTAGAATACGAAAGAATATTGCACAATGAATAAAAATAAGTAACGATCAACCAATTTACTTGAATCGTCACTGTCATAGGTCAATCGCTCGTGTTTTTTTGAAACCGGGAGAAGAAAAGCGTGCACTTGGCTGTAAACCACGCATATTTATAATATTCGAGGGTTTCTGACAATATATCATTACAACATTCAAGAGGGCGAATGTATAGCTCCCAGTCAGAATATTTTGAAATTATATTATCCGACATTACTCCTTGCGAGTGCTCGGATGGTTGTTTGACAATGATTGTAGATGTTTCATTAACTTTCCCCGATCCTTCGAACCAAAGGATTAATTTCTAATGACCTTGCTCTCGAGATATCGACATACTACTGCTACCAACATTAAACACAAGTTTTGTTGTAAAAACATTTAACATTTACAGAGAAATACTCACGCAATTTTATTTGTACGTAACACAGATTTCGTAGTTAAATATATTAGTAAAGCATTCTTGATATGCAGTGAAAAAACTGTTCACTGTTTTGTTTATAAGTAAATAAAAATTAATTAATTAACAGATACGTAGCGTTTCATATCCACCTAACATTATACGTAAATATTTAATGCAACTCCATCAGGTTACACCTTACATATTTATAACTCAAAAATATAAATACAAACTATTCCCTTATGTATGGAAGTGACTGTCACCAAAAATTATCATATTAAAATAATACAATTTCGCGTATGAGTATAATGTGTTGCCTACCCATCCGGTCACTCGTCGTCTTCGTAGAAAGTTACCTAATAGATTCTGAAAAACAGTTCCCCTAGAAAAGTTCTGGCAAAACTATATTTTATTGTTTATTTAGGCATGTTTAATTTATAGATGTTCTAACAAATAACTTATTTGAAATATAAAGGAGATTAACCATTTGATTTCCTGATCAACGGGGGCGGAGTGAGGTAACGTTATCAACCGCATTTTTAGTGGTGAAAGTTTTCTAGAACAGGAAACACTGATTGATATGATACTTCACATTAATTATTTTCTGTAACCTTCCTCGTTTATTTGGAGAGAAATATTTACATACGTTTGATAAATGTACCTTTTTAAATTATGGACAAGACCGGAATTTCTTTCTTTTTGGAATCTTCGGAAACCCCATTTTAGACTGTCAGTCCCATGAGAGTTCATCCTTGGTGACGAGAAATAAAATGTCTTACTATTTAGGGGGCTGCGGTGGCCGAATTGTCATACTTATTCGCCACCCACCAAGGCGATTCGGGTTCGATTCCCGGCGGGGTCAGTCCCCGGATTTTCGCATGTGGGAATCGTGCCGATCGGTGTATTTTCTCGGCGATCTCCCGTTTTCCCCGCCTCTTCATTCCGGCGCGGCTCCATACTCAGCTCATGTCACCTGCCACCAGCGCTGAAGACCTCGATGTTGACCGCTGACGAAGAACTCACCCTTTCTCGCTCTCTTACTATATAGACTCGCCCGAAATTCGCTGCCAACCGCGCCTGCGATCGCGGCAACCTGGGGTACGTCAACACCCTAGGGACGGCCACGAAGAAAACGAATTTTAATACAAGACGCGGACTCCTGCGAATACCTGCGACTTCAGGGGCTCGTCTTACTATCTAGGAGGCCACAGCAAGAGTCTCCCAAGAGGCCGTTCCAATGTTCCAGGCGTTTGCATGCAACCCGCATTAACCCCATATGAATCAAGGCTAATATTATCTTCGCTATAGCAGTAATAGTATTACACATATCAGCATTTTCTTCGCGCTTCATCAAAGACACAGTCCGTCGTACTTTCGCTGCGTTCTGCAAATTTTAATATTTACGAACGGTTACATTAAAAACTTAACAGAAAAATATTTTTGTAAAGTTTACAGTCTACCATTCTTTACACTTGACTTCGGCGAACGCAGCGAAGATAAGAACGGCTGTCTCTTACCATAAAACATGAAGATAATGTTGGTATGTGTAATACTTGTATTGCTATAGCAAAGGTAATATTAGCCTTGATTTATATTGGGTTAATGCGCGTTGCATACATGCGCCTGAAACAATGGAACAGCCTCTTAATCTCCCAAACCGATGCTCCCGTGGCAGTTTCTCTAAAATCTCCTTCATTATGTTCTCAACTAATCTTAGCGTCTCTGGATGACCGACAAAACTAAACCCGGCCTTTCCTCCGCATCGGTTTAATATTTCTTTTCACTATTAACGGAACTAACACTAGTTGACATTTACATATACTCGAGCTTATATACCACATTTTTGCCCTTTATGATTACTAATATTAGAGTTGATATTAAATTTCACTGCATGGGGGGTCGGCAAAGCCGCATCTCTGCGCTGACCTACTTCGTACCCCCTGAGTTCGGTTTCCCACAACAATTTAAGATCTTGGGCCAGCTTTCCTCATGTTTACAACCTTCACTTTCCCTCGGCGTGAAGAGTTAAAAGACCACGACACAGTTCAAAAAACTTATCTCAAACCCTTCGCCTCTCGCCAGTGTGCGAAACTAAATTTAGTATACAAACATCAAACATATTACGATTGAGTAAGATTAAACACATGATTCACATGATTTTGAATGCTATGAATTTCCAACGGTCTGTCTACGACTATTCTAACACAGTTTACTGTATTTACATGGAATATTACATTTAATCACTTATTGAAGGCTATATCCACTATATTTCTATCCTTTTAACTAAAACATTTTAAACTGTTTTTTTTTTGCAGTCTAAAGCCTGTAGGAAGTGAGGTGCTTACATTCTCATAGCATATTTTTGTATGAATTAATCTGTATTTTATTTGTCGATTAAATTTAAACTCATTTGTATGTAATGTTAATAAAATACTTATACTTATTTCTCTTGAGGCGTTGGTGAAACAGAATATTTAAAAATATATAATCGTTTATACATATTAATACTGTATATACTCACTCAAATTATACTTTACGCTCCATCGTTGCCAAATATATAGAAAAAGTATTTCGAAACAAATGCCACTATAAAAACGAAATAAATTAAAGATGGTGGTAGTGGCTCGAATTAAAGCTACATATGACGTTATTTTTTTTTGTTAGGGCTTAAATGAGAGAAATTAATAGAAAAACCAACTCGTAGTAATAATGTAAAGCTAATGATGAAAGTTTTCATAGTACAGTGCTATAAACATAGAAGTTTACTGAAAACTGTAGCATATATTGCAGTGTGTGTAATTAATTAAGTCAACATTATTTTATATTACCTACTAACTTCCACACAACACATTAAAGTTGTTTATAGAACATTAGAAAACTTTTGAGTAAGTGAGTGTGTACCATAATATAAGATTTCCTGAAAATGGAAAAAAAAAATCTTCAGTTGGTAGTACTATGTAGTCATGAACTTTATTTAAATATTTTTATCTTGGTAAAGTAATTTCTTCTTTTGGCAAATGTAATACTGGCGATAATAAATTGCCGTTGCTAATCTGTATGTAGCATTAAAATTGTCATCACCTGGTTACATGGAGCAACAGTTAAATGGCATTTATCTAATCTTCTACAGATTATATAATAAAAACAAAAGTGAAATATAGTTCTAAGTAAGAGCGTAGAAGACTCGTAACTCCCATAAAACATCTTGATTTGCATCATCTAGGAAGTTAGACTAGTGAAGTAAAGGACCTTTCAGGTTAGTTTGAGCGCTTGCGAGGGGCAATGCTAGGTAAGTATGGTGATGCGACAGAGTGAAGGAGTGGGGGAAATGGGAGATCCCCGAGAAAACCTGCCTACCACTGACATCATCCGGCACGGTTTACACATGCGAAAACATGCAGGTCGACCGAGGCAAGAAAATCGAACCTCGACCCTTGGTAGGAGGCACAGGAGCCGCGGTGGCCGAGTGGTCAGACCTCCCGCCTCTCACCAAGGCGATCCGGGTTCGATTCCCGGCGGTGTCAGTCCCCGGATTTTCGCATGTGGGAATCGTGCCGGACGATGCCGTTGGTCGGCGGGTTTTCTCGGGGATCTCCCGTTCACCACGCCCCTTCATTCCGGCGCCGCTCCATACTCACCTCATGTCACCCCTCACCAGCGCTGAAGACCCGAAATTTCTCTCACTCACTCACTCACTTGGTAGGAGGCGAACGTCTTAAGGCACTTACTCGATCTACTCGATAGAGCTAAAGTTACTCTAAAGTCGCTCGAAAAACCTTGTGCGAGTTAAGTGTACCTTCATCTGAAATGTCTAAATATTCAACCCGATCTCTTCGTCGGATCTGTTCAGCTCCACCTGAAATAACGCGTTAAAGGTAAAAAGACACGGTCTCCCGCGTATGTATATAAAAGGAAATATGTTTCCGGGGTTAACTCTGCCATATCTGTAAGGCATACGTTAATGGTACGCAATTGTAATGCCATATTCGTATATTGTACCAGATCAAAAGAATATCAGCACTGTGCGAACTTGGTCTACTATGATTGAATTGTACCACTGATGTAGATTTCACCGCCTTTTTGAAATAGGCCTACAAAATACAACTGTTGGAGTTTCTGTATGAATGTAAACTTTAACATTTGATGCGCGGAGACAGGAAATCGATAAGGTTGAGTTTGCCACACTCGTTGGTAACCGCTTCGATTTTATTTGTGGCGCGACAAACTTGCACGCAGTGTTTCCATTTTACGTTTATTTCCGTATTGAACTTTAAGTGACGACTCTTCAAATTTATCTGTGGAAATTATGTTTTAATTCCAACTCATGTTTCCAACGTTATACTTAACTAATCCGGGGGGAGTTTTTTGTAATTTCAACAGTCTAAGTAAAAAAGCAGTATTTTAGCCATTTTGAGAGGTCCTTAAAAAAGTGTGGGGGGGGGGGGCGGTTGTTAGACAATTTTATTGTATTTTCAGTTTTTGAGCCGTAACATTTATTCTAATAGTATTATGAAAATTTTCTCTTTGACGAAGTTTATTTTATTTTCTTGGTAAATTGCTTGACAAAAAATAATTATGGAATCTTTCAGTAATTTGTCATGCAGAATCATTGCAACATAATTCTTGAATGTGCAATGATTCTGCATGACAAATTAATGCAATATTCCATTATAATTTATGCCAAGCAGTTTGCCAAGAATATATCTTATGCTTTGTCGAAGAGAAAATTTTGATAATACAATTTGAATAGATGTTATGATCAAAAACTGAAAATACATCAAAATTGTCGAACACTCCACCTTAAGCTAGGTATCTAATAGGCGTGCTACATTTTTAAAACCATATAAGCATAACTTCAACTGTGTATTTTTTCGTAGATGAACACAGTGAGAATAAGTTAAGCGGTTTCGCGCAGTAAAGAATAAACGTGGCGTGCTACATCACCGTTCACGTCTCAAGTTGATAAAGCTGGATTCACAACCCCTACGTCATGTACTCACGTATGTATGTGTGAAAGTAGAAACACCAAGTGTACAGTACATGTCAGCATTCACAACCTCGCGTAGCGTGTGTACGTACGTAATAGAGTTGATCACCTTCCTACTTCGTACGTACGCAGAGTGGCGGTAGTGAATGCAGCTTGTGTAAACGTAGGACTCAATTAAATATGTATTAAATTAAACTCAGAAATTTTATATGTCATGGACATAAATTATCTAATTCGCCACGAAAAATTAAAAATAATGTACAATAATATATTACCGACATTTTGATATGACATAAATAATTTCCGCGCATGTCTTTTGTGAATTCATTCTCCAATACTTAGGCCATTATCTTTCATTTATTTCATACAATTGTAAATTACTTAAATATTTTTTAACTAAATCCTTCGAAAAAATTTGAGACTTTGTACAGTCATACGATACACAATTTTGCCAGAGCGGTTTTAAAATAATGTACCGTTTGCTAGGAAAAAAATGTTTTGCTTCATTTTGGCATATTTTGACAATAAAATATGTGCTACTTCAGGGGCAAAATCCTAAAAATCTTTTCGGTGTATTGCAACAGAAAAATTCAGATACAAACGATGATATATAAGTGTTAAAGCTGCCAGAATGAGTTTTTGATATATGTATTAATTTGCATTAAAAATATTTTCGAAACCACTACTAAACTAAAGAGCGAGGCATTTACGTACGTACGTGTGTTCGTACGTAGGTAAAGTGTGGTTGTGAATCCGGCTTAATCCTGTTAAACATACAACGGCTAAGTATATTCGATGAGGTGATCAATACTACCGAGTTGGTTACACCTACTAGGTTCTCGTAATCGCCTCTAGTCGCCAGGACAGCGTGGTTAGATGTGGTCCAGCTATAGACCTCGACAGCAAGTATCGTGGGAGGAACATCATCACACGCGGCTCAGGGCTGTAACCATGGAGATTGATTCGTTCCACTCTAACGACGCGAGCTTTACAACCCAACCTCCCCCTGGCGCTTCCATAGAGTCCTCTGTGCGTGGACCAGCTGAGGGGGAGGGGGGACGTCTTAGCGACGCGCAGTTGTCTCCGGGGAAGAGCAAGCAGAAGGCTGTCACTTTTACCGGTTCGTTGGTTCCTCCGAGCGGCACCAATGTTTCCCCAGCACTTTGCTCTGGTTCCAGATCCTCCGTTACTCCCACATACTGCGAGCAGCAAGATGTTCAGCTCAGCTAACTGTATGTTTCAAGAAGAGCAGACATTTCACCTCGCCTTCCTACGTTATTGTTCCTTGTTATTTAGGCAAACTGAAAAAGTCGTGCACTCTTTGACATTATGGCGAGTGGTACCGCATATATATGTTTCTTTATACTGATTATTTAAGGTAATGATCTTTCATTTATTTCAAACAATTGCAAATAACTCGAATATTTTATAACCAAATGCTTTCAAAAAATTTGAGACTGTGTACAGTCATACGATACATAATTTTGCCAGACCGTTTATTATAAGAATGTACCGTTTGCTAGCAACAATTTTTTAAGCTTCCTTTTGGCCTATTTTGTCATCAAAATATGTGCTAATTCAGGGGCAAAAATCTAAAAATCCGTTTGTTGTATTGCACCAGAAAAATTCAGGCACACACGATGATATATAAGTGTTAAAACTGCCGGAATGAAATTTTGATCCAGTATTAAATACACTATAAATATTTTCGAAACCACTGCAAAACAAAAGACGAGTATTAATGCACCGTTAAAAATAAGTAGATAAAATTCCAAAAACTTATGAGTAGAGCCACGATTTTATGGCGACAAGATTTTTGCAACATTTGGTTTCGATGCATCATGTGCACACCTGCAGCTCTGCTATATTGTCTGTGGTTGGATGATTTTACTCTTACTGGCCTTGGCAAATTACAGACGTACAGACTCACAATAATCTTATTCTGATTGGTGCAGTCAAATGAGAAACGTGTCTGAACAAAGACACGCTGCCAATAACCTTGAAACAGAACTGCAGATGTGCACGTGAGTCACTGAAACAAAGTGGGGCAAAAATCTTTTCGCGACAAAATCGTGGCCCTAATTATGAGCAGAGACCCTTTTTTTTTTTTTTTTTTTGCGAAAATAATTTTGCCTCACTTTGTTTCCGTGTCTTACGTGCACATCTGCAGTTCTGGTTCGTGGTCAGCGATGGGATATTTTAACTGTCGCGAGCCTTGAGATTCTACCGGCAAATCACAGACGTGTGGTGTTGCAGGAACGTTAGTGTAATTGGCTCAGTCAAATGAGATACGAATCTTCACATATACACGCTGCCAATAACCATGAAGCAAAATTGCAGATGTGCACGTAAGGCACTGAAACAAACTGGAACAAAATTCTTTTCGCGAATAGCAAGGGTATCTACTTATGAATAACGAACTACGCTGAAAAAAAAAATACGAACAGTTGTTTCTGTGAAGACCAAAGAAGCTTTTTATGTCTCAGCTTCAATTTGTTCTATAACCAGTTTTTTTTACTCCGGACGCAAAATGACGGTTGTTATAAGTTAAACGTGTGTGTTTGTGGCATCTTAGCTCCTAAACGGTTGGACCGATTTTGATGTACTTTTTTTTTAAAAGATGATTTGATCGAGTGTGTTCTTAGCTATGATTCAAGGAAATCTGTTCAGCCGTTTAAAGAACATCAGTCATTTTATAGCTGTTGAAGGCGTATGAGCAATATATAGTCGGTTTTTATATTTTTATTTAATATCTACTTGTTTATAAAGGCGCCCGGTTCGGTCGCACAACTCTACCCTCGAGCCAGCCTCAGAAGCGGTATACACAACATTAAGTGCTCCCCCTAGCAAGAGTGTAGTCATTTACTTTAAATGGAAAACCAAATAACTTTCTAGTAGATCGTTTCTAAACGTAATTTTTGTAAACCTAAATCTTTTCACGTAAAATTTCTGATAAAATATTGCCATTTGAGAGACTCTGCCGATTTTTAAAATTGAATCGGTAATTCTTAATTTGCACCAACTTCAAATGTGACAGAAATCTGGTTAAGTGGCATTGAAGATTATTTTTGGTATACCGGACTGACTGGCATTGATACATAATGTGGTACAATATATTTGCACATGGGTCTGTGTGTATGCATGTGCGTCTGAATATATATGATTAACAGAATACTGTTTACGTGATACAAAACAAACAATACACTCTGGCAGATCCGCGGACAGGCAACTAGGTATTCTTCACTAATAAATATGTTAGTGTTTATATACAAAAAGTACTATATTTAAAATATCAAAAATAAATAATACATTGAATTTGCTTTTACAGAAATAGCAAGCAGTGTAGAGTTTTGTGACAGAAACTTATGTATAACGTATTTAAGAATTTTTATTTCATATAAAAATTAACAGATGAAATTTTTTAAATCAATATTTGTAACATGCTAAAGTAAGAACAATTCAACCTCAGAAGGTTAGACAGTTTTGCTATGTATGTCTCTCTCCATTTCATTTGCGTAAAAACAATATTTAAATGGTAATTTTATATTCTGTGATGTTACAGCGTCGTTTTCGTTACTTCGTTGCCTTAACAAACTACTAAGAGGTAAGTATATATGATTCTACCGGTTGTAGCAGTTGAACCTTCCACATAGTGTATTATTACGTCTGGAGAAACAATCTCTCCTGGAAGCGGTTTCTCTGGCCCAAGTTAGAAAAAAGAACACCGCCATAATATTCCAACACATTATTCATACAACTATCTGGTCAAACAAAGAAAAACTTTTAAGCTACGTAATGCGTTTACGAGAAGTAACATGTTAGCTTTAGCTACACTAAAAAAATGTATTTTGTACATTACACGCAAAATTGTCAGAAAGTCAGCTGCTTAAGAAATTCCGAGTAAAATTTGCAAAGGTACGTGTTTAAGAGACAAAGTTTATGTTTGTGAAATTGCAAGTTATATAGTATTTTATCTGTACTTGCAACAAGACCAAATTAAATTTAGAAATATTTTAATTTTGTTTATGAAAATGAACTTACAGTGAAACCCCTCAAATCCGAACCAATTGGGGCTGTAACCTGTTCGTATTTCAATTTGTTCGGATTAGCAGAAAACTATCTATAACTAGACACACTGGAAAATCGCAAAAATGTTTAAAATAGCCTCTAATAAACTGTATTATATTAACCGTGACACGTGTGAACAGTTTTGGGACAAATCACACACGTCGTGTTTCTAAGCTGTGCAGTTCTAACTGGGTTTGTTGTAGAGAAAATAAAATGCTACATGTAAACGATAGCCAATGCTGATACGAAACATTCAGTGTTATATTCATCACGTTGGAGCCTAGCAAATAGTCAACTATTCCCGCGATTTTCCAGTGTCTCGAAGTATTATATTGCTTTGTATGTGTGCAATATGAATTAAATAAATAAAAATAAATTGTAAATATAGAAATGCTATAAAAGTTTCAGATTGTGAATATACGTCCCTAATCTTAGTGTAGACGAACCTAAACACTTCATTTTTTAACTGGCATTTCGAATATTATCCAGCATTTCTCAAAAGCCAGTGACTAAATTACACGACACGCGATTTGGCAAATTGTAAAGACTATTACTTCTAACAACTATAATCACATCCAGTCGGACCTGGGAACCGAACCCAGAACCTCACGTTTCATAAGCCAGCACGCAGCCGACTACTTGACCATCTTCACTCACACAGAAATTGTTAACTTTTATTTGAATATATTCGATGTACAGTTCAATGACTTAACTTTACTAATTTTCTAACACTTAATTTTTTTTTGAAAATACACTATATTCCAGCAAAATACACACAAGAGGATGTGACTTGTTTGCAACTACATAATTTCCGAGAAACCCTTAATTTTCGTTAACCACAAGGTTATTCAAAGTTTAAAAATTAAATCGTTTGCAACTTAAACTAATTTTACAATAAGAATCTCTGTACGTTTCATAAGGCTTGTTGAACTACGATAATATTCCTCGTAATTTTTACGAAGTTTTTTTTTAGAAAGTACGTTTTCTCAGTCACGTGGTCAGGACATTGAGTTACCATAGTTAGCCAAGTTGTAATCGAAAGAAAGCAAGCTGTCAATTCACTTTTCGAACACGAGTAGTTTAACTTGTATCAATATTTAAACGACTCGAGATAAAATGTTACTATACATACTTGAATAACTGCGTGGCTTCTCATAATCACTTATGAACTGATAAATATTCCTGTCGCAAGTTCATTTCAAGGAGTAAATCCCGACCGAACGCTATGGCAATAGTAACGTCTGTTTTTACTATGCACGTGTGAGTCTAAGATGTTGTTTAAGGGCTTGTTCTTGAATTTTTTTCAGACTGGTGACAATAACTCAAATATTTTTTAACCAAAAGCTTTGAAAAAATTTGAGTCAATGTGCAGTCACACGATGCACAATACTGTGGATGCGTTTTTAAAAATAATGTACCATTCGTCAGCAAAAAAAATAATTTGCTTAATTTTTACTTATTTTCACGACAAAAACGTGGTACTTTGGGTGATGAAAACTAAAAAAAACAGTTCAGTACATTTCTACAAAAAAATTCAGCTACAAATTATATAACATATAAGTGTCAAAACTGTGGAGCAAAATTTTGATGTATTAGGTAGAAAAAAAAATTCAAAATCACTGCAAAACTCGGAAACAAGGCCTTAAGACTTTCGATACTTCTAACAAATGTGATTAAATACCATGGGGTAATTTTAACTTCTGTTCCCTTGTGTTCGATAATACGTGTTAGACACGGGCATTTATTCTTAGTTGTGTGTTAATGCTAAGTGAGTCGTCTGACGCACGGAGTTTTCTATGTTACATAGCGTTGTTCGTTTATTGTGTTCAATGACAGTTCTAGGTTGCACGTGTTCACCTAACAGGCCTTCCTCCTACCATCAATACTAATCATACGCCGCATGTAAATAACGCTAAAACACGTCCTTGGCCTGCAGAGATTAAATATTATGTTTTCTAGCTGATCTTTAAAAAATGGTGTCAACAACAATGCCAGGCGACTTCCGGCCACTGGACTTTCGACCTTGTCATCTCGCGTCCGCGCGTGTCTGAACTTATGTCTCGGCAGCATGAAAGTGGCTCGGGGATCTTCGGCCAGATTCGAGCCGCTATACCTCACGCCCCTCCCCTTCTTTCTTTTTCTTCTGTGACAGTTAAGGTAAGTTTAGGAAAATAGTTTATGTATTCTTTTCAAGCCAAAAACGTTCTTACAATATAAGGTCGGTTTTCTTAGGTTAGGGATCTACATTAAGGGGACACCCTAGATAGGCTGCGTTTTTGTGTGAGAGGCAGGAGCGATAAGGGTGCCGTTGACCAACGTATGTAATGCATTATCGCCTCTCCGCGCAAGCCACTCAGCTGACGTGCAATGCTTTACTACTATCCTTTTTCGTATAGGACTTTATACGGTGACAACATTGTTCTATTTGTAGAAAGCATAGTTCAAAGTATAACGCTTGTTTTTGTAGCTGCGTTTTTCGAATTGGGTTATTATTTTTCAAAATACGGCAGTCTGAGAAAGTCATTTTTGGCCACTTTGAGCGACCCGAAAATGGTATTTCTAATAAACGTGCCGAATTTTTAAATCTATAGCAACATGTTTGAAGTGCGTTCTCTTTTCGTGGAATAAACACATATAATGCGCGTTAAATAGTTTCGTCAAAAAAAGAGTAGTCATAATTCGCTGCAACGCAATTCAAGTGCAGGTAGGGAGGCCCCTTAATAGTTTTCGAAATTCCTTAAACCAACAGAACCCTCCTTCAAATAAGCGAACATAATTTTTTTAGAATTTCAACTAACATAAACTAATTGAATACTTTAAGATTTGACTTTACGTTTCCGTTACTTTAAGTATTTCGTCAATACACAATTCAAATGTAACGGTAAAGTAACGACAGCTTAAAAACTATTGAAAATATGTTTTAGAAACCGAATTATTAAGATATAAAACATTATATATTTCCCATAAAATTATATCACGTAAATATTTCAAATATAAGCCCAATTATTAATGAATTTTATTTATTACAAAATTTTTTCATGACAAAAGAAACGCCCTATATTGATGCAACTTGAAGTTCATTTACGAATACTTCTCCAACGCTATTTACCAGGTTTTTCGAGTACACTTAAGACAAATTTGTTCCTTTTTTTTTTTTTTTTTACGAAATCCCATTACTGGAGAACAAAACGATACTCTGAAATAATCATTCATCGCAATAACTTACATAATCAGCCGGTTCTTTGCTAACGGCCATCTTGACTTTCACTTTAGGTTTTCAGTTTATTGGAAAGGTAAAGCCAAGGCTGCTTGACTTTAGCTTTGGCGATGGCATTGTGTACGATTCCATAAGAAGCCATGTATTGAAGGCTGTCGTAAAGTCGAATGTTAAGGGGAGTGTTAGACAATTGTATTGTATTTTCAATTTTCGAGCCATAACACGTATTTGAAATGTATTACCATAATTATCTCATCGACAAACCATAGGAAATAATCTTGGTAAACTACTTGACATAAATAATAAAATAATTTTTCATTAATTTGTCGTGCACAGTCATTGCAAGAGAATTCTTGAAAGTTAACCTACAGTTCTCTTGAAATTATTCTGCATGACAAATTAATGAAAGATTTTATTATTATTTATGTCGAGCAGTTTACAAGTAATACACCCTGCGCTTTGCAGAAGATAAAATTTTAATAATACAATTTTAATAAAGGTTACTGCTCGAAAACTAAAAGTACAATAAAATTGTCCAACACTACTCCTTAAAGTCAAATAGTTTAAAGTTTTCCATAGTGTAAAGGTCCTAAGCCACGGACGACTAAGATCTTAGGCTGTTGTAGAGGATAGGAAAAAGAGTGGTTGAGGTCTGCGCATAACAGGGCGTGTGACGGGTGATGGCTCGAATCCTGCCGAAGTACTCCGATCATTGCCGAAGAGAGAGCCACTTTTATGCCGCCGAGACACAAGTCGTGTGTGACCGCAACGACTACATCTGGCGAGATGCGACCATACATACACATCCACACACACACACGGTGACCTCGAACCGCGCTCCAGGAAAAACAAGCTCTGTGACGTCACAAGGTGGTTCCCCTAGCCTGCCGCATAAGAGAGGCGGCGCCTGGTACTGCATAGTTAATTCTTGCTACTTCGCAGCGTGGATCACATCGCGTCGACATTCCCCAACTAGCAAGTGAGTAGTACTATATGTCTGTGAGAACTGTAGCAAACATGGTCTGAGTAGAGCCAGCGGTGATTTATCGCGGGAAAACTTGACTGTATGCTAGAGTTCAAAGTACGTTCATCAACTCGGAAGTCTTGCTTGTGCAACTGGCTGTCGCCTGAACGCGAAACAATCACCCTACTTGACACAGCCAATGATGATTCTGATAGTGAAATAATTAACGCCTGTAATTGTCGGACAATTATCATTCAATCATGGGTAGAGACGGGAAAAATTCACGGGTTCACTGACCTGTAGGTTAGCCTCCAAGAATATATATGTATTCAAAGAGACAATAGACATTCATAGAGACGGGAATTTTCGGTGAAAAGATTTCTGCCCCACTTTATTTCAGTGTCTTACGTGCACACCTGCAGCTCAACTTCATGGCTATTGGCAGAGTGTTTTTGTGCAGAGTTGTTATTCATTTGACTGTGCCAATCAGTACACGGATAACTGCCACACATCACGTCTGTGAGTTGCTGGTTCAACCTCCACACGCTGGTTGTTACGGCATCCAATCACTGACCACAAAGCAGAGATGCAGGTTCCTACGTAAGGCACTGAAACAAAGTGTTGCAAAAATCTTTTCGCGAAATTTACTATTTCTAGTAATTTATTAGCTGCTCGCTGATACAGTGGAATGGGGAACGTTAAGGTATAATTTTTATTATTGGCTCAGAGACTTTCAGGGGATGTCAAATATGTCAAAAGGCCAATTGCGAAAGTGATACGAAATTATAGTTGCTGGAATTTTAGCTTGTACTTAAAAGAAAACGTGAATTTTTCAAGTCCCATAAATAGGGCCACGATTTTGTCGCGAAAAGATTTGTGCCCCACTTTGTTTCAGTGTCTCTCGTGCATATCGGCAGCTTTGCTTCATGGTTATTGGCAGCGTGTCTTTGTTCAGACACGTTTCTCATTCGACTGCATCAATCAGAATAAGATTATTGCGACTCCTTACGTCTGTAATTTGCCAAGGCAAGCGAGAGTAAAATTAACCAATTACGGGCAGACCTGTAGACGTGCACATGACGCATGGAAACCAAATGCTGCAAAAATATTTTCACCATAAAATCGTGGCTTTACCCATAGCAAGTGGATTGCAAGAACCCGTAGCGTTTTCAAGGCTATTTTGAAATTAAAGGTGGCGTTAGGTGTCTGTCTTTTATGCGAAGGAGAGTAGGGGTAAAAAAGAACCTCACGCATTCTACACCTTTACAGATTCCATTCATTTGTTTAGTTGGTTATCATCTACGTCGCAAAAGTAGTCACAAATAAAAAGTGAAAAACGTGCTGATAAACAGTCAGTGTTTTCTACTAAATTGTTCCGCGCTTATGTAGCCGACCTTTTGAGAACCTGACCCTTACAGCAGATTGTTAGGGCGTCATTTGACCCCTCTGACCCACTGGTTCCGCCGGCCATAGTTCGCATAATAAATGTTCCTCGATAAATCGCAATATCTAAATACAGCATGTGACACAGAACGCCCAATCAATGAAGAGTGAGCCTTAGTTATGTAATGTCTAGAGACACTGGAAAATCGCGAAAATGTTTCAAACAATCTCCAATATACTGTATTATATTAACCGTGACACGTGTGAACAGTTTTGGGACAAATCAAACACGCTGTTTGTCCAAGCTGTACAGTTCTAACTGGGCCTGTTGTAGAGAGAAAAAATGCTACAAATAAACGATAGCCAATGTTGATACGAAACATTCAGTGTTATAAAATACATCACGTTGGAGCCTAGCAAACTGTCAAATATTCCCGCGATTTTCCGTTGCCTCTAGTAATGTCTTGTATTTGGATGATAACTTTTCCAGCTAACCCTCTGACAGCAGTAAATACATCTGCATTTACTTTGGTGTATGTACCCGTTCGGTAACTACGTGACCGCGGATGCAACGTAGAGGGATGGGTCGTGAGCTAGATACAGTGTTACATGTGACAGAATTTATGTATTTTTATTATATAGCGCGAGAACCTTGAGCTCACAACATTTGGTAGCAGAAGGTGACTGCCGAACACGTGGTTGGCTTAGCACAACATATGTAGTGTTCGTAACGGAGTGAAGGTAGAAGCCAGACTAGTGGAAGACAAAGTGTTCACCCAAAACAACACCGCCACAACTAAACCGTTAGTTATTTTTGTTTGACCCTTGTTTTATATACCGCAATATGGCCTGTGACCCTTTGAAAAAATTTAAAATATGCATCAGCATTATGTACATTAATATTTAAGCAATTACGTACATAAATGTAAATACAAAGCCAAATTTTAATTTTAAAGTATGTGATAATTGTAAAAGTATATTTTTTTTGTTGTGGCAGTTTTGTTTTAGGTGAGCGAAAGTAACATTCCAGAGCAACTATAGGGCTTGCTGCTACCGTGAATTGGGATTTGGATGGAAGGGGAATGAGGGATTAACTGATAACACTTCCTACGTTTACTCTCGGTTACTTATTTTCTTAAGTGCTCCGTCTACCTGTGTGATGGACGCTCAGAAGTACACTGAAGTAAAAACATTGTTGTAGGTACCACACTTCTGTTAAAGTACGACCGACAGTTTAGTTTGCTGTTGGTACTATCTGGGTTCTGCAATAATGTGTTCAGTAAAATTAACAATGTATTATAAAAAACTGTGACTTTTACTTTTTATTCATAACCCGTTGTTATAGGATAAACTCGAATAACACCGACAACGAAACAAGACTGTTGTCCATATTTTAACTGAATTATGATAATAACAAAAATACATTTCATTCAGTGTGACGGAGGTATAAGGACGATGTTGAATCGCGCATCGAACGCCGCATCGCCACAAGCTAAGCTCAGAATCAACATGTAAGATTCCCGTTGATATATATTCACAATGGCAGGTTAAGAGTGCGTGGTAGATAAATAAACGCTGAAAACATCAATTGCTTTCTACGTTTTTTTCGGAACCAATTTGGATAAAAATACTCAAAGACAATCCTAGATATTTTTATTTGCCAACTTTATGAGTAAATATTTATCCAGGATTACTAATTCGTTACGCGTGATCTTTTGCGCCGCAGTTAAATGCACGACGTTCCGGCGTCAGAGATTGTGCCTCAGAAGTTCATAACACAGGAAATAACTTTGTTTAAAACGTTGGCTAAAATTATTGTCTAGGATTGCTATTTCTTAATTTTCGTAAGTTGGCTTCAAGAAACCTACAGTTATAGATTAATACTTTTAGCATCTTAAGTTGTGACTATATAATTTCACTTGTAGAAAGCTCCTAACAAACTTCAGTGCACGTTTGTACGAGTTTCACATACGTCTGGCTACTATAGTTTGAAGTATGGCAGTCTGAAAATAGCCGTGTTTAGCTATGTTGGACAGTTTTGGAACCGTGTTTTAATGAACATGGTGTCGTAAATATCACATTAATTTGTTTGACCGAAGTGTGTTTTATTTTAAGTACATTTAACAACGAACACACGTCCAATAGTTGCGTAGAAAAACATACGTATTAACACACTGCAACGCATTTGAAGCGAGCGGCAGACGACGCCTTCACAATAGTTGTATTGTGAGATTCTCGTGTTACTGTTTGCTTCATGACTTCCGCTCCTCTCAGGTGACTTGCATCATTCCTACAAACCAGGTCACTTTATTACCTATTTGTGTACTTAAAGTGTTCTATTACTCTACGGTGTTTCTGTTGAGAGCGAGACTGAGAAAGGCATTTTAATCTTAATTTTGCGTGCTTCTTAAGAGGGTTTGATCCCTCTTAGATAGGATTTACTGTTTTTCTTATAAATCGTGTAATAGAGAGATCGTTTTACTTCTTCACTTTGACAAGGCATAGTTCATTGTTTCATTCACTTTTTAGAATCTATATGGCATTTTTTCCTGTTACTTTTTTGACCTCTGTGGTCGTTCCCACGGAAACGCAATTTTTTTTTGCCAGTTGTTTCCCATTGCAAAGTAATATTTATATTATTGTTCCAACAATTTCAGAAAATCTATTAAGTTTGTATCTATGACCTGTCTTGACAAAATTTTTTGATACATCGACTGGAACTGAAGTTATCAAGAAAAATCTGATAAATCCAAGATGGTAGGGACCAATACTCCTTAATAATGCCACGCAAATTCTGATGAACCACTGATACACACAAATTTTTCAAAATATGCGTATAGGAGTTAAAATCCGCATTTGTCCACATTTTTGTTTTGTTAAGCAACACACAGCCTGTAGGATTGGGACCATTTAATTGTCTCCCAGAATCCTGTGGTTATTTGTACCTGCATTTTGCAAAATGTGCGGTTAGCTGCATGGTTTTACTTCAAAATTGTTTAACATCCTTGGTATTCAATACATGCGGCAAGTCTTGCATGTATATTGGCCCTATTTTTCGTGAGCGAAACGTCTACGATGATGCACGTCAAAGTATCTATCCCGCGTAAACTTAATAATGAATAACATAAATAAAGCCTTTCAAATGAATTTTCTTTGCATACAAAATTATTATATTACATTTCAAATGGCTGTAAAATATTTTTACTAAACATTCACTTTATTTTACAATTTTAATTATTTATTAGTATAGAGGCATCATTGTTAAAGTTCAGGGCTCGAGACAAGTTACTTTATTATATTAAATTACTAATTTTATGTTTTTCAGCATCGTCGTTGAAACGCTGTGCAGAACTGATTAGTTCTTGAATTCACTGTGAGTAGTATAAAAAAATGGTATAGATGGAAACCAGAGACAGGTAAAGACGATAGTCAACCCAAGCTGCTTCGATAGCGTTCGACAATTTTCGGCTTTGCCCTAACCTAATGTTAATCAGCGTTTTTTTTTATCTTGAAAATTGGCCTTTCCACGCATTAAATAGTTAAAATATCCTCAACAGCCCTCCAAGCCATTAAATTTTTACCTTTCTCGTTATACCTTTGGCTTAATGGCCGCCCTGAGTGTATAGATGGATATATTTTTTTAGCGTATCTAAATATGGGAAAACACTAACCAGCAAGCGTAAAGTAAATCGATATTATTGGAATATTGTTTTTTAATTAATTTTGTTACATTTAGTAATATTTTTACTAATGGGTATAGAGCCTGGTCATCTTTCTTTAGAGTATTTTCACCTCTACAAGCATTCCTGAAGGCACATCAACATTTTGGTCATTTAATTGCTGGTCAGCGGGTTTTCTCGGAGATATCCCGTTTCCCACGCCCTTCAATTTCGGCACTGACCCATACTCACCTCATGCCATCCCTCACCTCACTCACTCTTTCCATATTTCATGGTCTAAATGTTAATCTAATACGCCTTTCGACGTTGTTAAATTACAAGGAAGTTATTTGTTATACAAAAATAACAATAATATAACAAATGTAGTACACTAATATTTAGATAATGAAATGTTAGAATTGTTGATATGCCACCAGGAATGCGTGTAGCAGGGAAAACATTGTAATTCAAAGACAGCCATGCGCCATCCATCTTGATTCTCACCTTTATATAGTGATATTTTCCTTACAACCCTTTGAAATTTCTCAAATATTAAAATTCCTGCCATCTTTTATCACTCGGGCATCTATTATATGGACATTGTCATGATAGAAAGAGCCAACCCTCAAATCGACGAACACAGAACATTGCAGTATAGTGAATGAGAACAATGCAATTTTGTGTTGTCAACTTAAATAGCTAAGTTTTATTTTCAATAACATGATGTGAGCAGTTTAATGTGGTTGTCAGGTTTCTCAGGCGTAGATTTTTATTTGCTAATTGTTAGCATATCATTTTTAAAGTGAGTTGAGTCTATTTTGTATAACTATGTCCATGTAAGCATGAGTCGTAAATATACATATGTAGACCCGGTGTGAGTGCTACCTTGAGGAAATACAGTTAGAGAAACATAAATGCACCCTTGGACTAAATGTAACTTATTAGTATGGTAGATGGCTTCAAAATCAGAATAAAGTGACAAGCAAATGTCATAAAATAGCATAATTTCGTTTGCAGGTAAATTATGTAAAGACAACCACAAAAATAATGTTACAGAAAGTAGACCCCGTCACACATTAAATAAGGGTTTGTTATCCCCTACTTCTTAGAACTCTGAGACAATACGCTAATGCAATTGATACGACATATAAGTTATCAGAATGCAATACCTAATTAAAAAGTTAGTTTTAAGAGTAAGTTCTATTCCCACCCATTTCCATTGGAATTGAAAATGCCTGGGAGGTAGACAGCCTGAATTACTGTCGTGCATGACGAATAATTTTCTTAACGCCATATGCATTTACACATTTTCAATCACTAGAGACGAGAAAAAATCGCGTGTTCACTGGCACGTAGGCAGTCTCTAAGAATCTATCTCACTGCCAAAGTAATACAACCACAAGTCAGAATTTTCTATTTGTAAGGACAGTAATAAAATATTGGACACGTTTTAAAAGATTTAGCATATATTTCTTTTTTAAATTGTGGATGACCTAAATTAAAACATATTACATCTCTCACAAGAATAACCTTTATCAATACCAGAGCCATTTTTGACTATTTGTCATGTTATTGCACAACGAGGGAAAGATTAACACTTGGATACTTAAAAACATTATTATTAAACTATAACTAGATGCAAGATTATTTCGCGTACTAACTCTAGGTCAGGTTGAATGCCAATAATGTATACTTCACTAGTCCTTCTGGGATTAAACGACACCTGTCAACACGTCTTTGACGACTGCAAGCCAGTGAGTGATAAATAAGGAAACAAGTCGTGGTGGTAACACGTGTTACTGAGATTTGACTTTGGCCAATGTGTGTATAGGTCTGAGAAGTCTAGGCTGTTGCCAGATTAATCCGCGAAATACTCGTGCCTCTAACTATAACTATTCGAGGAATAGTTTTAATACTTTTATATTTAAATGATTGAAACATCCTTTTTTCAGTGATGGCAGTAACTCATTGTAAAAAAAGTCAGAGTTATGGCGGTATTACTTTGACTGTGCGATATGTGTCCTCAAGCAGACAGCAGCTCTTTATTAGCTGCTCGGTGACTCAGCGAATCAACATGAATTGCCCTCCATTTTCTTGCTTCTTTACTATTGGCCCAACGCTCTCCGGGAGGAGTCAAAGCAAAAGCCCATTGACAAAGTGACACGAACGTATAGTTGTTGGAAATTTTGCATGCGTCGCAAATAAAACATGAATTATTCAGGTCCCTATTTATCGCCATCTTCGAGGCCATGTACTGCCCTTATGGATAACATTAGACCCAACATGTCATACATTTTCCCTGTTATTTGTCCTCACGCTTGCACTACGCTGGTCAGCAAATATTTACGACTTACTCTCTCCATATATTATTTCACAAACAATAAAAATTTAACCCTTCAAGGAAGTCATCTTGCACGTAAGCTACTTGCTTCTGGTGCTGCGAACTGGGTATGTTATTTACGTCTGGCACTGAATAAAGACCATTAAAAATTAATTTTTTATTCCTGATAATATTAGATATTTTATTTTATGACAATGTGCATACATAACTTTATATGTTTCTAAAAGATTGATTGATTCTCCATTATTACACTGCTTAGTGCCTGATTAGTTTCAGATGACTTATTTTACCATTTATCTACAAATTACCGAAAATTTAAATATATATATAATAAATAATTTTACAAGTTTTTTTATTTCCGCATTACTTTTATGTAAATACCAGTTTTATATTGTTTACAATTTTATTTTTACTACAATATATATTTACCGATCATATGTTGTACAACATAAAAAACATAATTGTGGAAATCTCTGTGTATAAAAGGGTTCACTGATTGACAGACATATCAAATTTCAGCCCAAATTGCTAGACCTAGAAACGCGAAAATTTTTGCATGGGTTCGCTTTAGGTCGTAGACGAGCACTATGAAGGATTTTTCGAAATTCGACCCCTAAGGGGGTGAAAAGGGGTGAAATGTGATTTATAATATTCGTCTACATAGCTCGAACCCGATGACCTATCGTCGTGACTTTTACTTCAGTGAGTCAATCATAAAAATTACTATTTGCCAATTTGAAAACTTTTCGAAATTTAATCTTTAAAAGGCATGAATAGACCTGGTACATATTTTCGTTTAACTATCGATAGCTGTTGAACCCTTCAATATACAGAGTTGCTTTTCACTTCAATATTATGCTCATTAGATTACACAAAAAATATTTTTAGGATTTTTGGAAATTTTACTCCCAAGGAGTAAAAAGGGGATATGTGTTTTTTATTCATCGCCTGTACAGTTCTTACCCAATGGGATATCGTCGTGATTTTTACTTCAATTCGATACATATACAAATAGCTAAGGCAGGACTACAAGACGTTTAGAAATACGATAATTAAGGGGGTGAAAATAAGTGAAATGTGTTTTCGATTATTCCTCCGTATCTGTCGAACCAGTCGAGATATATAAGTGTTCTATGCTTCAGAATGATGCTTATTAAGATATCCGAAATACTATTCAAGGACATTTTCCGAATTTGACCCCAAAGACGTGTAAAAAAAAAGGGTAAAAATGTGTTTTAGATTCACAATCGATATTTACATCGAGTTCAATGAAATATTAGGTAGTGAAGTGATTTTTGTTTAAGATTTATGCTTACTCAAATATCTGAAAATTGCTTTCACGAATTTTCGAAATTCGCCATCTAAGGAGGTTTAAAGGGTTGAAAAGAAAAGTTGTGAAATGTGTTTTCAATTATTCGTCGATATATCTTGAGCCATTGACTATTATCGTGATTTTCACGTCCATGAAATACCAATTAAGAAGTATAAAATGTGATTCAAGTGTTTTACTCGAAATTCAGTATTTTAGAATATGAAAAGACCTGTAATGTGTACTAGGTAAATCATCGATATTTATCGAACCCGTTTCGAGATATACTGTTCATTTGTACTTCAGGATGATGATTACATATATGGTCATAAAACGGTTGTAATAGGTTTTTTTTTTCTCGAAATTCGAACTTTCATTACTGTGCGGGGTGATATGTGTTTTATAAATTATCGCTTTTGATTCAACTGAACGGGCTACCGTCGTGATTTTCGCTTCTATTGGATAGTTACTTTGAAATTCGACTCCTAATTTGTTTTCAATCAACCCATAATATCAATATAACCAGTACAGATATTAAGGTGTTGATCGCGTCAGAGTGATGCTTACGTAAGTAACTTAAAAAAATATGAAAGTTATTTTATTGGATAACTTAATTATTAAGAATAAAACTTATTTTTTAAACTTTCAAGGCAGATGATCCGAAAAGCAACTACGATGAGCGAGAAATATATTATACTGAAGTTAGACTCTAGTGTTCTATCGAGACGTGTTGTTGTACAGCCTCTATATGCTTAAGAAATGTACGGTTAATTTTTTTAACTAAACGTGTTTTCATAAATTTTTTCGACGTTAAGTGACGCAGTTGTTTGTAGCTCGGGTCTACAGTCCGGGAGATTCTGTACTCGAACTCCGTTAAAGGCTGTGCCTACGTTCAATTCTGACACACAAACACTGCAAGGCAGATAAAATTATTGCAATTTGGATGTGGATTACGCAGTCCACTTTCCACTTAGGTTCCTCGACATCAGCTCACTATCATCTCACCAACTTCAAGGTTAGGACACCAAATACGTTTCCGCGAAACCATATCCCACCAAAATTTTCTAATGGAACTAAACTTCAAGTGAAGATTTCGAAAATATGTATTTGAGAGCACCGTCACCATTGGTTGTGCACAGGGTGAATCAGACATTTCTTCTTTCGGTTAACCTCTTATATTTTACACTCCACGTTACCCCACAACGTCAACTTTGCTGTGACTATAAATAAGGCCCAGGTGAAATCACTGTTTGAGGCAGGGACAAACTTTGCTTTTGGCATAGACAGACTGGACTACTAATCTGGTGTACAAAGAGATATTTCAATTAAAGTACATATTACTCATGGCAGATAATTTATTACTTTATTGAAAAATACCACATAGTTAGTTCCGTCACAAAGTGTTATAATGCCCAAGCTTCTAATTAAGCTAAAGTAGCTATGGCTGTTCACGCGAAAGGTAGTCTTAAGTTTGTCCCTGTCACTTACAGCGACATATTTATAGTCAAGCAAAGTTGACGTTGTGGGGTAGTTACAGACTATTAAATGTGAGAGGGTATTAAAAAGGAATGTGTATTTTATGTGGTATTAAGACCGATTTCCCTCGAGCACAACCGTTGGTGATGGTGCCCTCAGTAACACATTTGTTTTTTCAAAACTTTCACTTGAATTTAAGTGGCATTAAGGAGTTTTGGCCGGATCGTTTTTTCGCCGAAATATAAACGAATTTGGTGCCCCAATCTTGAGGTTAGTGAGATGTGGGCTGATGCTGTCGAGGAACTTCAGTAGAAAGTGGACTGCGTAGTCCATTTTCACCACTTTTGAACTTCGTACAAATTGCACTAATTTCATATTCCTTGCAGTTTTTGTGTGTCAGACTTGCACGTTTGCACAGCCTTTAAAGGCATTTGAGCCGAGAACCTCCCGAACAATAGATTGGAGCTACATACAACTGTGCCACATATCGTCGGAATTATTCATGAAAACTAATTTTCAAAAAATATATTAAATTCCTGGTATCGTAGAGGTTGTACAAAAACACGTCTCGATGAAACTGTAGAATGAAACTCCTGTGTAATTTATTTCTTGCTGGTCGTACTTGCTTTTCGGAGCGTCTGCCTTGAAATTTTACAAAGTAAGTTTTCTTCTTAAAAATTAAGTAATCTTATAAAATAATAAAAAAAAATTGCCATAATTTTTTTAGGTATTTACATAAGCATTATTCTGACGCGATAACCACCTCAATATCTCTACTGGTTGTAAGTGTCATCGGCTGATATATAACAAATGTTATGGCTTTTCATCTCTTTACGTATCAAATTTCAAAAATCTTAATTTCACATCTTAATTATTTGTACAAGTATTTAAGCGAAGTGAAAATCATGACGATAGCCCGTTCAGTAAAATAAAATGGATCCTACATTAAAAAGCACATAATTACCCCTGCGCAGTACTGATAGGTTAAATTTTGAAAAATATTAAAAATCTATTTGCTGCCATTTACATAATCATCATCCCGAAGCAAAAATAATCTGAGTATCTCGATGGGTTCGATACATATCGAGTATTTATCTAAAAAATTTTCCAGATCTCTTAATATCTTAGTACACGGAATTTTGAAAAACCCTTGAGTCACATTTTAGACTACTTTACTGGTGCCTCTTAGACGTGAAAAACACGGCAATTGTCCACTGGGTTCAATAAATAGATGGTTAATTGAAATCACAATTGACATCAATTTTTACCCCTTTTCCCTCTAGTAGGTGGCAAATTTCGAAAATTCGTGAAATTGCTTTTCAGGTACTTGAATAAGCATTTATTTTAAAATTTTAAACAAAAATCACGTCGCTATATAAAATACCAATGGAATCGACGTATATCAATTGTGAATAGAAAACACATTTTACCCTTTTTTTCCTCTTTGGGGCCAAATTCGGAATTTACATTAAACTTTAAGTTTGGATATTTACATAAGCATCACTCTAAAACAAAGAGCACTTTGATATCTCGATTTGTTCTACAGGTATGGAGGAATAATCGAAAACACATTTCACATATTTTCACCCCTTTAATTTTCAAGTTTCGCGATGTCTGAGAATCATATCATGGTCATTTGCATACGTAACCAATTGAAGTAAAAATCACCACGATAACCAATTGCGTTCCAGCTATGTAGATGACTCATAAAAACATATTTTCCTCCTTTTCCTGCTTGGGGGTCAAATTTCAAAAGATCCTAAAGCTACTTTTTGGGTATTTATGTAAGCAACATTTAAAAGTGAAAATCATCTTTTTAACCCGAAGAATTCGATAGATTTCAATAATTAATCGGAAATACAGTTAAGTTATTTTCACTCCCTTAAATGTTGACTTTCTAAGAATTCTGAAATCGGCTAATATTTTTATGTGTGTCACATTGAAGTAAAAATCACGATTATAGGTCGTCGGGTTCGATCTCTATCAATGTCTCTTCGAAAAAATATTTCTTTCCTTTTCACCCCCTTAGAGGCCGAACTTCGAAAAATCACTTCTTACCGCTCGATTACGACCTGAGGAGAAACTACACAAAAAATTTCACTATTCTAGGTCCAGTGTTTTGTACTGCAGTTTGATATGTCAGTCAGCCAGTCAATCAGTCAATCAGTATTGTCTTTCATGCATAGAGATTGGTTAAGAAAATATTAAAGAAAGGCTACATGCTACTGCATAAAACATCTATAATTTAATATTTTGATTTTTTTACATAGACCCAATCACAAGACACGGTTTCATTTTGTAATGCAATGTCAAATGTTTAAAAGACCTGTATAAATATAATGAATGCTTTTCATTATTCTAAAATTTTAAACGTTTGTATTTTGTTTGTTCGTAATAATATGAATTTTATTCTGTTGAGTACAAAGCTCAGTTACAATGCACGGCCTGTCCATGGAAGTATTTTAAATATCGAAGTGCTACAATCTAGTTTAGTGTTGCACCATTGCAGTCGTTAGCCAGCTCTCAGTCGTTTCCGATCTAGGAACGTATAACACCAATTCCTGATACTTTTACTTGAAGTCGTATATGTTCTCATAGTGTCGCTGTTAAGGGAAATATTTCCCAAATGTGATAAAACAATGGTTTTATAATTACAATTTTAGGAATTGAGCTAAGGACCTTACGCGATCGAATACTCATTACTCCATATCTTTACATTAAGTAAGATTTATTGAATTCACGTATAACCTGTACAAAGTAAATAATTGACACAGATCTGTGTTACGTCCTTGGGTCTATGTTGTTTTTGCTAACATTATTTTTACATTCTAAAAAGAAGCATTTCTTTCTTCAAACCGTTACATAGGTTGGTGGAAATAGGTTTTAAATTTTCAGCCCAACTTTTGAATTAAAAAAAAATTTAAATAAATTTATCTGATTATAAACTCGAAAATTGTTTATGTCTGTTGCAGGCCAAATGTAGGCTACATAATTTTCTAGAAAAAAAATCTGTCTGTATTGTAGAAACCATTTTCAACACATCCATGTAATGGCTTAACTATATCTGCGGCCTTCTAAAGTTGAAAAAAAAATTCGCAAAACCAGCATAATTAGAAAACTTGGGCCTTAAATTTTTACAAAAATAAAAAAAAAACTCAGAATTTCAATTGACAAGTTGACACTATGACTTTTAATCCAGCATTAACGACCATCTTAAAATTTAGTAATGCCTCGAAAGATGTTGTATGGGCATTTTGTAGATTCCATTATGTAATGCTTACTTTTAAATACACAAGTCTTCGCCTGTGAAAATCAGGGAACAAAAAAGTGACAAAACCAACTGCAGCATAGCGGTAATGTATAGTAGAGGGAACGTGACATTATGAATGTGTGTGCCAGATGGTCTCGAGAGTTTGGTGTTGTTTATTTCTTTTTCTGGGCGTACAAATGTTATTATGTACCTTCCAGAGTACATATTTGTTCATGTGGTGACACCAAGATCTCAGTTCAAAACGTTATTGTAGGCATGTAGCCAATAATTACTTTTAACTAAAACATCTACGTTTAGGAAAACAGTAGTGTGGCTAACATTTTTTACATTTGCTATTATAAAATATGGACGCAATTATACTACGTGAAAATTGTAGTATGCTCGCCATAGTGCATACGTAGGGACCCTTGTTTTTCGCGAAAAGAATTTTGCCTCACTTTGTTTCCGTGCCTTACGTGCACATCTGCAGTTCTGCTTCGTGGTCAACGATGGGATATTTTAACTTTCACGAGCCTTGAGATTCTACCGGCAAATAACATACGTGTGGTGTTGCAGGAAAGTTTATGTAATTGGCTCCGTCAAATGAGATACGGCTCTTCACACAGGCACGCTGCCAGTAACTATGAAGCAGAATTGCAGATGTGCGCGTTAGGTACTGAAACAAACTGGAGCAAAATTATTTTCGCGAGAAAACAGGGTCCCTATGCATATATGCTCATTCTGCATCAAATATTGCAATATATTTGTGATTACTATGAAATATCATCTTGTTTTTCAGTGTATTTTCCATTCCACCTCACATTATTTCCTTAAATCACGTGACTATAGTTACATACACAATTTTGTATATAGTCAGTGGCGAAGAGTAGACATGTTCCAAGGCAAGCACTATGAGATCTGACTATACACTTTGCACACGTGGCAGATGTATTGTTGAGACATCGGTGTATTACTAGAGAGTTAGTTCCTCGCTACTGGCCGTGCAGTGTACCTGCTCCTACAAGTCAAATGTTTCCACAGACAACCGAGAGTTATGTATAGTCACTGATAATCACCGCTTGCACTAGAACACTTCACGCTTCGCTGCTGTATATAGCTGTACAGAGAACACTCCCTCAACCTTTAATTTACTGTAAGCACTGTAGTATGTACGGGCGTGCAATGATTGGCCATTATGACGTGGTGTTTCAGGGATGTCTCACCTCGCTGTCCTGGTACTGCTGTCGCTGTTGTGTGCCACTACGACAGGGTCCCAGAACATCTCCAGGTGCAACAGCTGTAACCCGCCATGTGGCTCGAAGAAACTGTGTACCACCGCCCCCTTCTCCTCTTCCACATGCACTTGCCTCACTGTGGTGCCCAATGCCTGCCACAGTGGTTGTGTGGGCAACCGGAAGTGTGTCGACACTCTCATTCGCTGCATCAAAGCACCGTGCCCTTCCTACGTCTGCGTCTAAACCACCTTGTTCCATCTACTCCGATCAAAGCAACCTCCTTGCTCCAACTACATTTGATCAAAACAAACATTCTTACAGTTCTGTGTGTGAACCATCTTTCTCCAACTACTTCTTATCGAAATAAGTCCTTTTTCAGTCCTGGGTCTGAATCATCCTATTCCGACTAATTTTTACGGCTGGGCATCAGTCGCCATATTGAATTGATTTGTCTTATTTTAATTCTAAGAAGAACATTGTGGATGCGTTTTTGTACAAATTTTATTTATATTGCGCCGCATTACATATGTGGGAGTTGAACTTTTAGCGTGCATTAACGGTGCAAGATCCACATTTTACGTTTCGGAATTTAATAAAAGTTTAAAAAAAGTCGAAAAATGACGACTGTAACCAAGCCTCAGCAGAAATATCTGTAACCAGTTTCACGCAGAGCTTTACATATCAAATCCATAAAAACTCTTACTCACAACAATTTTTTTAACAAGTTTCTGAAAATTGTAAACAATTCTGTAATTCGCAGAAATACATTTTGGAAAAATCGTGTGGAATTTTTCTTTATTTCTATTTATTTGTTTCTTCATGTCCTGTCGAACAACTTGACTACTTTTATATCAGTTGACAGGGAATACAGGGGTGAACTTCGCCAGGGGCTGTATTTCGAAGTTATCCCTCATTAATCTGGAGTGATACCGGCAAATCCTCGAAAATCAAAAAACCTGATGGCTGAAATGGGAATCAAACGGGAATCCTCGGAGATACGTGGCGGGAGATTTGTCACTGCTCCGCCTCTCTTGACGCTCTTAGAAATAACAGTTTTTGGAACATACAGTCATTAATTAGATTAGCTACATATGGCAGGATGCACTTACTTAAGGTACGACGTCACGTCAGACTGGACTATTTTATTTTTCGCTTCTACAACATTCTAAAAAGAAAAAAGTAAAATGTGCGATTATAGAGTAAGTTCTACTGTTTGTTCGCAAATTCATATTACAGACTTCTAGGGCTAGTAGAGGCGACGGTGTAGACGATATTTTAAATAGGAAGCCATGTTTGGAAAGGTACCGTTTCCGTGCTACAGCCATTACAATGTGTCGGATGTACCAGTGTTGTTTCGTAACCGGATAGGACGTCAGAGGATCACCTTATAGCATGTGACGTTTACCCCGGCAGGCGGAAACGTTTTTCCCACTGTTGACCCAAGGGTTAGTTTAAAAGTTTTTTATTATTATTATGCTGATAATGCTACCAAATTAATTTGACTTTCTTCTGTAGTGAATTAAACGTCACTTAATGCTGTACCTTACGTCCCACCTCATTTGACACTGTGCTCTTCTGACGTCATACTGGCTACCCTGCTGCGAAACAACACCGGCACGCATTCGACACATTATAACGGCTGCAGCACAGAGACGGTACGTTTCCGGACATGGCTTTCTATTCAAAATATTTTCTACTCAGTCCCCTCTACTAGCCCTAGAAGTTTGTAACATGAATTATCGATAGAGACACTGGAAAATCACGGGAAAAGTTGACTGTTTGCTAGGCTCCAACATGCTGTTTATAACACTGAATGTTTTGTATCGACATTGGTTATGGTTTATTGAAGCATTGTTACTCTCTTCAACAAACCCAGTTAGAACTGTAAAGCTTGAACACACGGCGTGTGTGATTCGCCACAAAACTGTTCACAATTGTCACGGTTAATACACTATAGTTTATTGGAGACTATGCTAAACATTTTCGCGATTTTCCAGTGTCTCTAATTATCGAACATCCGGTATTTACTTGTGCTGCATCACAAGCTTAACAGTTGAACTTAAAACGTATATTTAGGCTGCAATCGATAAATAATATTAAGTATATAAAAACGTTCCACTAATTGTGGCTTGAATACAACGTTAAAAGTTCGACTAATATGCTCGTATGGTAGCGCAAGGTAAACATAATTTGCGCTGTTAGTGAAAATTCCAAAATATTTCTAAGAATTTCGTAAATTCTAAAAATAAAATAATCCAGCATGGCTTACAGGAATTTAAGAAGTTCAAACATTTATGTGTTTAAAATCATATATTATATAATATTATAAATTTTTGATATGTTTCAACTGACCGTTCATTATATGAGTTCCTGTAATGGTAAATAAATTCTCAAATTTTACACTGCTGTATCTTTAGCCTTATGTGTGATAGTTTGGGTCATGCACATTTCGCGAAAATAATTTTTGCCTCAGTTTGTATCAGTGTCTTACGCGCACATCTGCAGTTTAGCTTAATTGTTACTGGCTACGTGTCTATGTGAAGCGACGTCACTCATTAGACTGCGCCAATCACAGTGAGGTTACTGAAACACCACACGTCTGTGATGAGCAGGTAGAACCTCAAGACACGTGGCAATTAAAACACCCAATCTTTGACCATGAAACAGAACTGCAGGTGAACGTAAGACACTGCAACAAACTGTAGCAAATTCTTTTCGTTATAAATTCTTGGCCATACCGATACCATTTTGCAACAAATAAATAATTCAGGTATTGTAATGACCAGAGAGAATATAATACATCAGTGTGTTGTAGCGCACTGAAAGAATAGTATTGTTGTAGGCACCATACTCCTGTTAAAATAAGGACAACAGCCCAGTTAGGTTGTGAGTAGTATCTGGGTGGTTCCTATGACAGTCTGCTCTGTAGAAATAATAATATGTTCTGTAGCTGAAATACTGAGAAAATTCATTTTAGAGAATATATTGTCATGTCTACAGAACAGATTATTGTAGGAACAATGTAGATAGTAACAACAACCAAATGGGAATGTTGTCCCTATTTTAACAGAAGTATGGTACCAACAACAATACTTTTTTTTAGTGCGGGACCCACACTTATAACCCTCATCACAAACTTAATTAGGGGCACCTACGGATACTAAAATAAAGAATTATGATTTTAGTCACACTTTAGTATGCAAGTATGGTACATCAAACCATCTCCTCCAATGTGAATTAAATGATCAAGCTGGTTATATCGGCGGAATGCTCGAGGCATGTGGATGACGCCGCTAAAGCAGACTACTACAAGTGAAAGTTATAAAAATAGAAACCAGAGACGGTAATAAAAAGGTTCTCCGTTCAAAAAGGTACAGGGTGAGTCGGGAGGAAAGGTACATGCTTTGAGGGGTGATAGTACTGGTGATTCTGAACAAAATGTTTCTAATAAACATATGCCCTTTTCTTAACCGTTTCAGAGAAACCTAGTGAAAACAAGGAACGGGATATGTGCAGGTGACGGTAAATCACGTCACTGTTATCTTATGTTGTGTGTTAGATCGGTCGCCATGGAGACGTTGCTTGGCCACCGAGGTCACCTGATCTTACCCTATGGGATCACTGTGTGTGGGGTTGGCTTAAAAGCGAAGTCCACACGCGCAGGGTGGACACAAGAGAGGAACTTCTCGCTCGTATTCACCATACTTGTGCTCAAGTAAAGCAATGTACTAATGAGCTCAGATCAGCAACACAGCAGCTGTACATCAGAGCAGCAAAATGCATTGAAGTTGGTGGTGGAGTGTTTAAACATGTTTTGTGAGGAAATGTACACAATTAAACAAAACGTACGATAACAGTATCGTGATTTATGTTACCTGCACATTTACCGTTCCTTGTTGTTTTCACTAGGTTTCTCTGAAACGGTTAAGAAATGGACATATGTTTATTAGAAACATTTTGTTCAGAATCACCAGTACTATCACCCCTCAAAGCATGTACCTTTCCTCCCGACTCATCCTGTATATTACTTGAACCGTTCCAGCCTCGGCCGGTGCTCGCAACAGCTACGGTCGGCGCGTAAAAAAAAAAAAAAAACACATTAATTTGAAGAGCAAGCAAAGCGGCTACATGATTAATTCGTATTAAAAACATTTTTGTTGAACACCATATACCTCCGGCATTCCGCAAACGTGAGATTGAGACGGAGCCAGTCCTCACACGCTCACTGACACTACAGCAATGGACCTCTGTTTAAAACACTCGCTGTCGATGTCAGTCCGTCGAACGCCCCTAGCGGGAGCCAGGCGCACTACACTCCAGACGTTAACATTTACCGGCCTCTTCACGGGACACACAGCCAAGAACCACAAATAACTCCTTCCATCCAAAATTCTAAAATACAATCAAGTGCGTGCACAAATATCTTCACAGGTGACACCACATACGGTCGCCCCAGTGTGATTAATTAAGAGGGCGTGGTACATAACTCTAAGAGCATTAATCTATAACTGTAGGTTTCTTGAAGTCAATTTGCGAAAATTAAACCATAGCAATCCAAGACGATAGTTATAGCCAACGTTTTAAACAAAATAGTTTCCAGTGTTGCGAACTTCTGAGGAACAATATCTGACGTCGGAACCTCGTGCATTTAACTGCGGCGCAAGAGATCACGCGTAACGAATTAGTAACTCTGGATAAATATTTACTCATAAAGTTGGCAAATTCCATTATCTAGGATTGTCATTCAGTATTTTATCCCTATTAGCTTCGAAAAAAGCGTAGAAATCAGCGTGTATTTATCTACCGCGCACTCTTAAGTGACCGTACCGGTACGTATATTAGCAGCATTGAATTCGACCTTCAGACTTTTTCCACGATAGTTCCTCAGTTCTGTACTGAGTCTGGTTTTGAAAAACTACTTAGCAGGGAAGAGATTTTGTTTTTACGAAATACAAGTATTCTAAATGAAGATTCGCCCTTATACTGTCCCCACGCAAACTCTGAGTGCCTGGTTGTGTATGAATTTTTCGCCCTAAACGACACTCTTACGACGTTATTACGGATAGTACGTACGATAATATACCACCGGTGATCTGATACCGTTTTCCTTTGTAAGGGAGAAAACCACATACACGCCAGGGACTCGGAGCCTGAGCGCGGAAAGTAATTTTGCCTGTTAGGACGTGACTACTTTATCTTAAGAACTACATAAACTTATTTTATTACATTCAGCTTAGGAATTACAATGCAAAACTTTGCTTGCAATACAAAATTTACGTAGATTTAAATGTTTAAGTATGGAAATGAGTGGCCACATTTTATTTTGTTGACAGGCACATACCTGGAACAATTTAACATAATGTTATGCTAACAGCATCTACTTTCTGTGCTTAAAACTCCCTGATGATAACTCTAGTAGGTTTATTTATGAAACTTTCAAATTTCAGTTTTACATCTCAGTAACTGCAGAAACAAGCAACAACTATGACAGCAGCACTACGGGGGGGTTTGGGGGGGGGGGGCAATGAAGCATTTGCCTCGGGCCTCACGTTACACGAGGCCTCACTTTTTTGGATAAAAATGTAAATGATTTATAATTTAAAATAAATGGACTTTCCTTAAGTTCCGATTAACCTGTGATGGTTGCTGTGAAATCTGTTTTAAGTGTAAAGTGTATCTGAAGTGAAGAGATTTTCGTCACTCCTTAACATCGAAGTCTTTAGCGTTGATGAGGGGTGACATGATGTAAGCATTGAGCTTCGCCGGTGTAAGGGACAGGGGAAACGAAAATATGCCGACTAAAGGCATAGTTAGACACGGTTCTCACATGCGGAAATTCTGGGAACGATCCCGCCAGGAATAAAACTATTTGGCCACCAGCCCACTACAGTTTAAAAGTTATGTAACAGTGTAAAAGGAAGCATAGCAGCAAATATGAAGAACATACGAAGTCGAAATTCGTTGTTAATGTGGTTTTTAATTATTTTTTTGAAATGCTGGTCTTAATCGGAAAACATAAAAATCAGAAAAATGCAATCTTCTCCTTCACAAAGAGAAGAAATTTTTGGACATACAATTGTACTTCACAATTTAATTAATTTTTTTTTGGTAGTGCACGTAAGTGATCTCAGTCTGATGTATCAGTTGGAAGTTTAAACAAATCTGTAGACAATATTTTACAAACACAACTTATTTTTAGTATTGGTGTTTTTGTAGTTTTAGAGAAATTTCGCACCGCAAAGGAAATAGACTACTAAATGAACATCCGCTGTGTTCCAATTTTCCAGAAAATTATTAATGTGTTTCGGAAAAATGTACCAGGAATGTAGGCCTACAAATGCCTGGCCAAGTAAATATGGTAAATGAAAAATTAACAAAGCATACTTTCCTGAATAAGAATTGGGAAAATGTTACGGCAAAGTGATATTACTTTACACCATATACATATTTGAAAAACTTATGTTTAGTGTTACTTTATTATTTGTTTCAAAGTTTTCTTAAAGTTAATATCACTTTATTTATAGGAAAGATATATATATATATATATATATATATTTCCAAAATAATGTTTGTGTTGAAAATACCAGTTCTAAATTCACCATTAAGATTTATGATAAATTATCTTAAGGGGTATTGAGTCCTACGACCTTGGATTTATCCGTTTCTTTTCGAACTTGTGTTCCAGTCGATGTATAAAAAATTTTTTGTTACGACAGGACATAGAAACAAACTTAATCGATATTCTGAGATTGTTGGAACCATAATATATCCATCATTTTGCAATGGGAAACAGCTGACAAGAAAAAAGTTGCTTTATTTACGAGAGCGACTACAGAGGTCACACAAGTAACAAAAACATAGTCACGTGGATTCCAAAAAGTAAATGAAACAACAAACTATGCCTTGTCAACGTGAAAAAAAGTTAAGCCATCATTCTATTAACTAATTTTTAAGAAATGCCGTAAATCCGATCTGTGAGGGCACACAGTTTTTGTTACTATTAATGTAACTTTAAGCAAAAATAATTTTCCGGCAAAATTACACAAATTTAAACAATTTTTTTACAGCAACAAAAGTTTGTTGTGTCATGTTGGGTACATTTTTATTAATTAATGTGATGGTGTGTCGAGTTTTAATTTTATGGTCTCGGTACGGAACGAATGCGATCTGGACCTAATGTATATAGGAGCGTGGTGCCAATAAGGGCGACAGTAGTTCGCTCCAACACTTGTCTCATGGCCTCTATACGCAAGGTGATCAACTGACGCCTGTCTTCTCGTCGCGGGACAGCATTGCCGCAGTGGTTAGACAACTCGCCTCCCACTAAGGCGATCCGGGTGCGATTCCCGGCGCGATCGGTCCCCGGATTTCCACATGTGGGAATCGAACCGGACGGTGTCGCTGGTCGCTAAGGTTTTCTCGGGGGTCTCCTGTTTCCCCCGTCCTTCACAATCCGGCGCTGCTCCTTACTCATACGCCACCCCTCAACTGCCCTAAAACTTAGTGGACCTTAGTTCTTTTTTACTTTTGATTTATGGAAACGGGGAAGGCAAAGTGCGAGTACATTACGTCCGTCAAACACATCATCGCCTTTAGGCGTGAAGGACTGAACTAGAGTGCAGTGTTTTCTTAGAAAATCGTTTTGCAATGGCACATTAAGCGATGACTCTGTTATTAGCCTACTTTTCTGAGGAATAAGTAGGCTTGTAATATCTGTCTGTGTGCCATTGTGTGTGTGCATGTTTGTCCGCGTGCGTGTGTACCCTAAAAACATTTGAACCAGAGGACCGAATTTCATCAAACTTTGTACACGTATAGCCATTTGTAATCTGACTTGACTTTTATATATTTTATTTACGCCAAGTTCATATTTTCAAAATGGCGGCAATTTTAACATTTTTCAATCACGCTAAATATTTAATGGACCGTAATTTAGAATATAATAAATTTTGGTACACATATACTACATATAAAGTTGACTCGACTTTTGTGTATTTCGTTTATCCTGTTTGAATATTTTAAAAATGGCCGCCATTTTTTATATTTTTAGCATAGTAGCCTATATCTTTGAAACTATTTTTCACAAGTTCACCAATCTTGGTGCATATATACAAAATACAAAGCTTACTTGAATATTGTGTATTATTTCATATTTTCAAAATGGCGGCCATATTTATATTTGTAGTATAGTATTACGCATGTAAGGAAATATTTTTCAGAACTTCAAACAAACTTGGTACACATGTACTACACACAAATCTGAGTTGGATATTGTTAATTTGTGTGTTCAAATTAAAAATAGGCAGTTATTTTTATATTTTTCAGCATAGTATCACATATATTAGGAAACATTATTCACTAAACTTGGTACCTTTGTTCATATTTTTTAAATTGTGGCAATTTTTATTTTTTGCATAGTATTCCATGTCTTAGGAAATATTTTTCAGAATTTCATCAAAATTGCTACACATCCTACTGCACACAAAGGTGACTTTACAATTGTATCATTTGTTCATTATGTCATCATATTTTCAACATTTAAGGCCATCTTTATATTTTTAGCTCAGTAATACATATATTAGGATATATTTTTCTCAAAGTTTCATCAATCATGTTACACATACTGCGTACAAACCTTACGTAAATTTTGTATATTTAGTTCATCAATCCGTTATATTTCGAAAACGGCGGCTATTTTTTTTATTTATCTTTATAATCGACAGACATTTGAAAAAAATTTTTTTCCACAATTTATTAATTTGATTACTGGAATATTACTTAGCGAGGATTTATCTTTAGTATATAGGCCTATCGCGTATCATACGTCTAAATCGATATTATTATTTAATATTCCTATATTACGTATACGATTTTAACTTTTAGGGTTAATTTGCACTCAATTTGAGGAAAGTAGGCTTATACATTATGCTGGCAACTTCTTGTTTTATTTTTGTAAAGTATGTGGTAAAGTCCAATGCAGGTTTGTATTATTTACTTTTATGGTTAGGGTTGTTATTTCCTGAACTACAGCAATGCGAAAAATTATTTTTTAAAAACACTTTTGAGGACGTTGGTAATCATGGTTTTAATTGGCGGACCACGTTTTCAAAACCTAGGGACACTGTTTGAAGTGTGTCTTCGTTTTAGACAAACGCATCGGAAAAAATTTCTAATAGTTGTACAAGGAAAAATACTCTCCGTACCACGCTACAGTACTGGTCACACACCAGGTGCACCAACTCTTTTAAATGCTGACCAAAATTCCTTCACTTCACTTCTCGTCGGGTACTCGCCCTTATAACGATATCACATGATTGGATCTACATTTAGCTGTTACTTTTTTTTGTTAGCTCAGAGGTCTGCTGGAGGTGTCAAATAAGTCGTGGACCAATTGCGGAAGTGAAACGAATTTACAGTTGTTTTGAAATCTAGCTGGTACCCAAACGTTAATTTTTCAGTCCCTTGCTTACAACCATGCCAAACAACGTCTGTGGTTTCTCCAGATTGCATGCGCGGTAACAATTGCGGGTTTAATATTCAAAAGGGGCTAAGTACCATTTTCGACACAAATGAGTTAGGTACATAGAAAGGTGCCAAAACATTAGGTCGAAGACATACATAAAGTGCTATCTCCTAGTGATATTCATGTGCGCCGTACATCGGCACAATTACATGGTTGGAGAAACATCAACGCATTATAGGTCATTGAAAAAACATATATTGATGTTCATAAGTGTTTTGTATTGATTACTGTTCGATTGCTCCTATTTACTACTTTCCTATTGTAATAAATATGTGAACGCATTAGGATAATTCCTTGTTCATTTGTTTGTCGCAATATACTGTTTTCGTCATGATCTCGAAACTTACCTTTTGGCACTTAGCACCTTATGAATGTTAAGTCCTCAATTGCTGATCAGTTCGGTTCCGTGCCTTATCAGGCCTGTTAACCAACACGTGCGTTGCGCGGACGTAGTTGTAAGGTCATTCTTCTGATAAGCCGGCAGGAATCCTACATTGTTCACTATTCACATACCTGGCAGCTAAGTTTCCATCTCGCCTCGACTTGGCCTGCAACCTTCTATATCGCCAACCCCCCTTCCCCATGGGGACGAGTGTCGTGTTAAGGTTAATTCTATTACAAGTTAGAAAGAAAACGAGTTTTCTTATGGGAGTTTTTTGGCACAGGGAAACATTCTACCGCTATTTCAAACAAACAGCAAAAAAATCTAAACTATAGTAAAATTACTGGATTTAGTTACTTGGCCACACATACATATTTTTTTTGGCAGTCATCTATTGCGCAATGCAGTATGTCCAAGTAACTAAATCCAGTCATGCACTCCCATTGCACAGTTCTTTCTAAGATCATATAGTAAACTTAATTTTAACTAGACGTGACAAAGAGAAAAATAATTTAATTTAATTTTAAAGGAAAAACCAAAACAGTTTTGGCTTTAAAATTATCGACTTCATGTAACTTGAAATCCAAGTAAGCATTGTAATGTGTCAGTTGACATCTCTAACCGACACCAGCACTCAAGCTGCAGAATCCAACTTGCAATAGAATAATACTTTGTTGTAAAGGTGGGGTATCAGTAATCATAAAGGATTATTTTACTATCAGCTATTTATTTAAATTCTGAGGAAAGAATAGTGGATTTGCGATGATAGCTTGAATTATATTTATCTTGCGGTAGAGTACAAACATTGTACATGAAATTTTGACGTATATTTAAGCTATGAGTGAAACAAATATTTTTTATATTCTTCATTTTATGGAATGTTTGCGGCTTGAACAAACGTTAAAAGTTCAACTGCTATGCACAAGGTAAATAGTGTTCACGCTACGACCAAAAACTTTACAGTTTTCTTCTTAGAATTAAAATTAAAATACCGGGAAATAAAATAATCCAATGTGTCGCCTGCTACCCCTACCTAACTGATATATAGCCACGTTATTTTAAGAAATGGAATTAATGTTAATATTATTTGCTTCTCAATATACACAATTTATAAAGAAAAGTGGTTTCAAACAAAATGCTAAGGAAAATATTTATAAATACCCTACAGACACCTTCTATCACACTCCTCAAATGGGTTGCAATAAGTACGTAAATACATTTTTAAAAGGAACTATTCCATCGTGTCCATTGTGCCAATGTACGAACAGGAACACACTTCTAACAACGACGAAATATTATCGTTAGGACCCAATGATCACTAAGAACACTGTTTCTAAGCCCTGCAACACACACATAAAGAAAGTAATGCATCGCCTTGGTTCCAAGATCGGTGACGCTAAATGGTTACATTTAGGAACCCTCGATTTTCGCCCAAAAATTTCTGCACAACTTGTTTCAATGACTTAGTTCCGCCTCTGTAGTTCTGCTTCTTTGTTATTGACAGTGTCTTAGTGTGAAGATGTTTCTCATTTGAACCTACCAATCAGAACAAGGTTACTGCGAATAACACACGCCGTGATATGCAGTAAAACGTTAAGACACGTGATAACTACATTCAGCCAATCAATGACCAGGAGGCAGAGCTACATGTGCACACGAGGCACTGGAGCAAACTAGTGCAGATATATTTTCATTAAAAACAGGGGTGCCTAGTTATAGTATATCACGAACACAGTTCCTTTGACTATTCCTAGATGTCAGTAAACCTGCGGCAAAGATGTAAACGCCCTTACATGAGCAGGGCCTATTTGACGGAGGGCGTACGACAGCCGATCAGTTCCAGATATTCCACCACGTGTTGCAAAACTTTTTTTGATATGTGTAGCTTAAGAGGGCGTGGTACATAATTCAACGCTAAAAGCATTAATCCATTACTATAGGTTTCTTGAAGCCAATTTGCGAAAATTAAACAATAGCAATCCTAGGCAATAGTTTTAGCCAACGTTTTAAACAAAACTGTTTCCAGTGTTACGAACTTCTGAGGCACAATCTCTGACGCCGGAACCTGGTGCATTTAACTGCTGCGCAAGAGATCACGCGTAACGAATTAGTAATTCTGGATAAATATTTACTCATAAAGTCTGCAAATACCATTAACTAGGATTGTCATTGAGTATTTTATCCTTATTGGCTTTGAAAAAACCGTAGAAATCAATTGATCTTTTCAGCGTTTATTTATCTACCACGCACTCTTAAGACTACATATTCAGACTGCTGCATTTAAAAATTTACTAACCGGGTGTGTGCGAAACCGAGGTAGGAACATGAACTAAACTTAAATAAAATTTTGTTGGATTGTGGACATACGCCATTGTTCATGTTAGTGAGGGTGGTTTTTTATGTGGAGCTGGAACGGGATGCTGTTCGAAGGTCGTATTTGCATGCTAGCCTTCTTATTTTTTCAGAGAGTCCATAGATATATGGAATAATCAAGAGTTCCGCAAGGTTGTTTGTCTGTAGTGACTTCGCACTTCGATTAATTTTGTTCTTTTAACTGCTTATCAATGATCAGTCTAGGATACTTGTTGGCCATGAATTATTTTATACACAGGCTTAGCACTAAAGTGTATAGGAAACCGACACGTACAGGTCAGTACCTGAATTTCGAATCTAACCACCCAACAAGTACAAAGTCGGGCATTGTTCGCACCCTAGCCAACCGAGCTCAGATAGGAAAACATTAATAGAGGAACAATGTCCTCTAAGAAAAGAATTCAAGATAAACAACCTTGCGGAACTCTGATTATTCCATATATCCATGGACTCTCTGAAAAAATAAGAAGGCTAGCCTGCAAATACGACCTTCGAACAGCATTCCGTTCCAGCTCCACTTTGAAAACCACTCTCAATAACATGTGAGCAATAGCGTATTCCACAATCCAATAAAATTTAATTTTAAACTCCCATTGCAACAAACATTTAAAAATCTCATAAACTTAAATTTGCTACAGATTTTCCAACATTAAAATTATGTGATCATCGCTTAGTGTCTGTAAAAAATGGATTGGCGGGAGTCTCGCACGATATTTCAGCGCTTGGTTTGATGTGGCAATACGACATTTGATGCGCGCTTCAAGGTCGCCCATATAACTCCGTCAGTTCTGTGCCTCTAACGCGCAGGTAGACAACGCCTACTCGAAACGGTCGACTCGTCCACACACGAGCGTTGGAAATACGTAGCCATGAAGGACGACTGGACGAGTTGTTGTGACTTTAAAGAGGACAGTGATGTTATCAGCGAGTCATGACGTCAATATTGGATAACTGCTTTACTCACATATATGTGACTACGCTACAGTCCGAGCGTTCTATCTTGCAGAGTTCCTCGTCGTGCCAACTAATGGTAAGTGATGCTCAGGAACCATTATGCAGATGTATATATATATATATATATATATATATATATATATATATATATATATATATGAATACACACATATTTTTAATTTCGCGACTAGGCTCAGAGGTCAGGCCACATTTTCGAAAATTCACCGGTGCATCGACCGTTTCAACCGGCCAAAAATTTAGTTGGCTCTGGTGTATGTGCACCAGGACTCCAACCGGTGAATTTTCGAACGCAATCTCGCAAAAGAAATTGTTAAGAAAATTACTTGAACAATCGTGAAATGTGAGGATTAAGGAAGTAAATTTACCATACTTAATTGCAAGGAATTTTTTGTATATTTTAATCTCTTAGTGCACAGTAAACGTTTATTTAATTTGTAAATTTTAATTACAAAGTACATTTATTATTGCATCTGTTACCAGAGTATTCAGTCTGTATTTATTTTGTGCTGTAGAATAATTATATTACATAAACATATTCATCTCATCTAATCATAAAGTATATTTTAAAATAACTCAACCTGATGTTCAATAGTTACCTCAACCGATGTAACGTACACGGATGAGTCAATCACTGTTAGATGATGCGACGATGTATTTTCGAAAACGCGGAAGGATTATTTTTGTACTGATTGAACCATGACTCTGGTGAGCAGCTAATCGCCAACGAAACGAGAACCTACAGGTGCAGAAGCGACGAAAAGTAGTTGCGGGGGAAATTGGAGAACCCCGAAGAAACCTACCGGCCAACGGCAACGTCCGCCACGTTTCCCACATACAAAAAATCGGGATGAAACATCCCCCCCCCCCCCGGGTCTGAAGTGAGCCCGGCTCGGCTTGGAGGGAGGAGAGCACTCTAGCCACTGCACCAACTACAGCCCGTCTTGGACAAATCTTAGTAAAAGACAAACTTCATTCCTACTTACTCGTACAAAAATGCACTTATATGCGGTTCGGAATAAAGCGAGCATTCAGAAAACCCTACTAGACGTATATTTTCAACTCAATTCGTATGTTTCCGTGAGTAGCGGGTAACAAAGGCAAATGTCTTACCTTCTTTGGACATGTCCCTAGATATTTGCGCTTATGAAATAAATTGTGCAGTCAGCACGAATCTATATATTTTAATAAATAACATAATTACCAAAACACAAATATGTCGATTTCAGTTGACTTAATTACAAAATTGCTGAATTTAAATAGGAATATACAGCGCAATACATTCGGTAATTCGCTGCCAACAATACAAAGAGTAAAGTAACTATTGTTAACGTTAAATCTCATATCGTAACGTCTAGTGATTTTTTCATAGGATAAATCTATATATAGGCCTAGTACACAGTTTATCCCGCACAACCTATATTCTGTCAATGGCTGTTGTTTGTGCGTGTTCTTAGCTCTCGTGATTTGCGTGCAGAAAGTTGACAACTGCTTAAACACAATTTAGGCAAGATATGTATACCGTATTAATTTTTTTTTAATATGTTGAACCCGAAAAACATTTTCGCTAATTACAGCTGCCTCGAGGGGTACATCGCGCGAAAAGTTGACTGTATACTACATTGTGGATGAAATTACTAATAACTATTTAAAAAATAGTTTACCTTTTTGTTAAAATGGACTAAAAGTACAAAATATTTTTTCTTATGAGAATATTTGTAACATAAAAAACGTGAAGTGGACGCAATAGAACAATAGCAAGGAGTTCATATAGTAGCTGTCGTTGAGAAGAAGCACACAACACTTCATATAATTTGCAGTGCAATACAATTGTTGGTGATGAATTATCTATTGCATGCATCCAAGATTTTTTTCCTTTAAGATCATACATTTATTTTCCTAAGAGAAAAAATTTTATGCCTTTTAGTTTGTTTTATAAACGTGGTACATGAAAAATTTTTAATGAAATAATTATTTTTGGCTTCTGGTGTGTGAGAAATTTTGCAGTCGATTTTAAACAAGCCAAAATTGTGCCGAATATAAACAGACAGACAAAAAACCAAGATAATATTGCACTGTGCTGATGTATGTTAAAAATTTCAAGTCTCTATCTAATCTTATATAGAGTGAATTTTGTTAGTTTCAACATCCAACATTCGGCCGCCAAAATTGGTTCCATTCACTTAATGGTTCGCACAATACATGTAACATGTAACAGCAGATCACGAAGGTTAAAAATTTCTTGGTAAAATTTGTAGGAAATGGTTACCATAAATAGGCCCGCGTGACATATCTAAATATGCTCAACGGATTTTTTGAACATTGGTTAAACGCTGCGGCCATACGTTCGACCAACATTAGCCCAGCCAAAAGTCCCTTCTAAAGTACATCGTACATGACTTTGGTCGTACATCAATGTAACCTCCACAAACATGTGAATTCAGCAACACGTATACAATGTAATAGAGTTAACGTATCACGCGTATACATAATTTTTGAAGTTTTCATTGGTATTCCAAAAACATATCTAAACTGTTGCTGTAACAGTACTACGTGTAAAATACGTTTTTAATTATTGTTATTCCTATCAGAATTAGCGGTAATTAAATCGTTCTTATGGAAAAGGCCACGTCCCCTGAAAAAAAAATTTTCAGTAGAGAAAAAAACCGCAATTCTGAAATAAAAATTATTTTCCAGAATACTTTTTAATAATCACTTAACATTTCGTGAAATTGTTCTCACTTGTTAGATTTTTAAATATTAATATTCATTCCCCTAACTACAGACTTGTCTCGGTAGTCGAGCAGCTGACCCAACCTTCACCCCGGCCTCCTCTCATACACAATGTGACTCTGCCAGGAGACAGGGACTACGTAGTGATTTTCATTTTCAATATTCAGCCGCAGCTGAGATTAGCATAACTGTCATGAGGTTGAGGTCTTTATCAATGTATTGATATCTTATGAAAAGTTTTATGCAATTATATTTATGTTCATAGATGACATTTTATAAAACATTGCAGCTGCAGTATGTAACGCATTTTTTTATAATTTTCTTTTTTGAAGGCAAGACAAACAATTAAGAGTTTTTTTTAAACTTGTGCCCATTTACTTCGAACTTCTATATGGCTACTGAATATTTTAGAAGTACACATTATGTGTATAAAGGTTTTTTTCACAGGGAACGTGTGACATTATTACATTCAAAAAAGTGATTTCATAAAAAAAACTGGAGATACGGTTACTTTCAACAGACTGATTCAGTTAAGAAACTTTCTGGTTTTTGAGCTCTCTGCTGTGGTAAATATTTTGCGAAGTTGGACAAACTGCGAGTAAATTATATAGAAACCACTCAACAACTAAAGTCACAGATACCAGAGAGAACCTTGAATAGTAAAGTTATGAGCGAAGGTCGGCCGATACGTTTCAACCTAGTGACTTACTGCACAGACAAACCAAGGTTGCCACATATATGTCACAGACGACATGGTGTGAAACCTGTTCGTCAATTCTGATGAAGATGTATGGTTTCCGTAACTAGCCGCAACATAACTAAAAAAACTGAAGTACAGAACAGTCATGTCATAGAATTCCTGAAAAAAACCCACATGGTTTAAATTTTCATAATTATAACTATTATAACATAAGATAACAAACACTCAGGTTTACAGCCTTTCATAAAATCAGAGTTAGAAAATCAAAACATAGAAAGACGGTAACTTAAAGTCACAAAACTTAAGACATTATTAAAATTAAAATACATATGGCTAAGAAACACGCGATTCAAAAATACACAGCCTTTCAATTGCCATACCTTTATTAGTTGCACTGAGTTAGTTGCTGAGATACTTGTATATAAGTTATATGAATGACAAAGCATAGGCAAACTTCACATCTATGACAACAAATGACAACTGTTCTAATGTTTCACCATTATTTATAGCTTTCAACCGTTCCAGTTTTAAGGTAATTTCTCAAATTATAGAACTCATGAACGTTACTTTAGGCATTTAAAAACTAGCTTGAAAAGATGTTCCCCTTTAAACAAGTAGAGCAAGAGTGAGTTATAAAAATGCAAACACATTTGCACATTCTTTTAATTAATAAATATAATTTATCTAGAAGAAATAAAGTAGTTCACGCGTAAGAAAATTGTTTTGTATTGTTGATTTAACTCCTGTGATGAATGAGTCTAACCAAATATGACATCAAGTAATTTGAAAACTATTATATTAGCTACAGCTCTGTTACTTGAGAATTTCAGATAAACCTCGAACTCTTCAGTGTATTTCAGCATGGATGTGTTTCAAGGGAAGTGGTGCAAATAAGAGACTATTATGAAAGTCTGGATAGTCTGTGGAACTATTAGACTGGGTGGTGCCGACATGTATCTATCCAGTAGCGCACAAGGGTCGAGGAACGAAATATCCATTAACACGTCTTCAGCAATAGCAACATATACTTATTGGTTGATTCCTGAAGCATCAATGCAACACTCTCATTGTTAGAGACTTGGAAAAGTCTCGGGTACACTGACCTGTTAACTGACCTCCAATAAGATATATTTAGTAACACAGCTGCTCGCTGACACAGTGTACAACCCTAGTGGGCCTGCAGTTACATGCTTCTTTATTGTTGACTCAAGAGTCCTCTAGGATGCGACAAATATGTGTAGTGTAAATTGTGGGCTTGCAGATATTTGAATTATAGCTTGTGCCTAAAATAAAACGCGAATTGTTCTGGTCTTTGCTTATGGTGTATTAAGTGGACGGCTTTCATATAAAATGAACCTAGGTTTCATTATACTAAATATATTTGTTTGGGTGATGTTAGCTTCAGCTAAACAATATTTTGTTGGTAATACCAAGCTTGGAGTG
>PNEQ01028011.1:66134-85277 GCA_003012365.1 Medauroidea extradentata
TATATATATATATATATATATATATATATATATATATATATATATATATATATATATATATATACACATATATATATCACGTGGGGATCCAGCAAATAAAATTGCGAATTTTGAGAAGGTTGATTATACTAAGTAAATAATTATATTAAACATAAGTAAATAAAAAAAAATTGGGGTGATCGTCTGACTTCAGAGCGTGGGTGAGCTGAAACTTTTAGGCAAACCGACGTGAGGTACAAATATATATATTTTTAAAAATGTAATCCGCTGTCGAACTCGCCGCGTGTATTTCCAGAGAGGATCGACGGAGCGCCTGCTGGGGGCTTCGCACGAATGTTGCTCGAACATTATTGTTCGACCTCTCGGCTCAGGGGTTAGAGATCCTGACTACTGGTCCAAGGGCCCGTGGTTGGATTCCCGGCCGTGTAAGTAAATGCACAGTTACCTCCTTAAAGGACTGGTTGTTTTGTAATCCCTCATCCATATACTGTGGAAGATCTAATCGCTTCTGAGATATCCCTTTCCCCCTTCTCGGTCTGAAAACTTACCATCATCAAGACATCTCCCAGTCTGTGCGTCTGTGTGTGTTTCTGTGTGTAGCGTGGTGTGTGTCCCTTGAAAAATCTGTGTGTGTCTGTATGAGTGCCGTGTGTGTCATCTCAAAAACCTTTGAACCCGTGGACCTATCAAACTATACACATACAGAACTTATTGTCAGGTCGTGTTGATACTATCGAAATGGCGATCATTAGAACATATTTTCATCACATTATATATTTGAGTAGCCATTTTCTAGAATTTCGTCAGTCTTGATTTACATATAGTTTTAAGTAAAGCGGCATGTTTGTTCATGCGGTATTCCTACAGTAAAATGGGGGACGTTTGAGCAATTTTCGTGTGCACAATATTTCTGTGTAAGGAAGTTTTAGTATTTTATCAAATTCGGTACACGTGGGTTAGGAAAGTGACCTGGCGTTAGTGCATTTCGTTTCAGGCAAGCTGAGTGCATTAAAATAGCAGCAATTTTGAACATTTTGAAGAAACCGTTTATCAGTATAGCATCTGTGTTTACAATTACTATTAAGTAAGGAGACGTGAGTTGAATGTTGTTTGTTCATGCTGTGTTTTGTAAAGCATATACACAAATTTCGAACCTTTTTCTATATGACCACAATATTTAATACTTGCTTTTAAAGGACAAATTTATAGCTTATTTAATACGTACACAATTTATTATTCATACTTTTATTTGTCTAGTCGTTAATTTCCGTAGATCCAATATGGTAGAATATACCACGAGAGTTAATACTGATATTATTTAAAATTGCTACGTGCACGTGACTGATTTGAAGTTTTAGGGTTGATTGGCATCCACACTGAGGAAAGTATGCTTATTAGTTATGATGGTAACGTCTTGTTTTATTCGTAATGGTTCAGACTGTTGGAATTACTCTGCAATATATTGAGAATAGTGCACACATCAACATGTAATTTTTGCGCTATGTGAATTAAGAATTGTACAACGTGTTAGGCGGTAACTCGCCGTGACACATCAAGTACTTAAAACTTTTTAGAACGTTTTCCCGTAAACTGAAAACCTGGTTATTCGTCATCCGAGACGTGGTAACAATTTTTTTTATCGGTACTTTCTCGACATTCTGTATTATTACATAATTTCTAAGGCAACTTTCAACTATTCCTTTACAGTCCTTGAAATTTCTATTAAGTAAATTAATATACTGTTGCTAAAGTTGCTACTAGATATTTGATTTTCGACTAATTCGTTATTTTTTAAAATGAATTCAGTGACCTAAAATAATCCAAAAGTTTAAAACATTGAAGGTACGTTTTGTAGCCAATGCGGGGTCAACAGAAGAATAAGCAGAATAAAATACAAATTTAACACTCGAATGTTTATTTGACGATTTCCTGAAACTAAATAAATATTATAATACATCCACCGTGCTCAGTTTTCCTGCTCTGTCCATTCTATTTGCAAATTCGCACAAGATACGTTTACGAGAAGTAACCTGGGATAGTTAAAACATGTTTAGCCGGTCACGCGACCTTCGTGAAGGTTAGCCAGTCTATCAAACTGTGGCCATCTAAGTGCTTGGTTTACTTTACAGACACAAGCAATTTTCATTTGGATCACTTTTCAAACGACTAGAGTTGAAACATAACCCGGGGTAACCTCGTGAATTTTGAAAACACTTTATATTAACAAAAAAAAAGTATATTTTTGCCAAACAAAAATATTATTTTCGACAAAGTAAAACAGCTTTTATTTTAAATTTGTGTAATTGAAAACAAGCTTCTATCGCGAAGACATTTTTTCTTTTGAACATACTATATATTGCAAAATTGCATTTCAGTATTTTCGACGAACGGTCCTTATATCTAGAGGAAGGGGCCGCGGTGTCTGAATGGTCAGACCATTTGCTTCCCACCAAGGCGATCCGGGTTCGATTCCCGGCGAGGTCGGAGTCAGTCCCCGGATTTTCGCATGAGGGGATCGTGCCTGACGATGCCGTTGGTTGGCGGGTTTTTCTCGGGGATCTCCGATTTCCCCCACCTTTTCATTCCGGTGCTGCTCCGTAGGCTACTCACCTCATGTCACCCCTCACCAGCTAAATTCCTCGATGTTAAGCGCTGACCAGAATCACTCACTCTCATAACTAGAGAAAAAATGTCTATATACGAAAATAGGACCGAAAATGCGCCATTCCTGCAGTAAAGTATACAGTACATGTTACCATGCGGAATGGAATGTCGTCATTCTAGCTGTTATTTGCAACTATATACCAGATGAGTCGTATTTAATTGGACGGTAGGCACTGTCCAATGTAGTATTCTACACTAACATGATCCAGAACGTTCAATATGCATTGTTAAGTCATGAGTAGGGCCACGATTTTGTCGCGAAAAGATTTTTGCCCCACTTTGTTTCAGTGACTCACGTGCACATCAGCAGTTCTGTTTCAAGGATATTGGCAGCGTATCTTTGTTAAGATAGGTTTCTCATTTGACTGCACCAATCAGAATAAGATTATTGTGAGTCTGTACGTCTACAATTTGCCAAGGCCAGTGAGATAAAATCATCCAACCACAGACGATGTAGCAGAGCTGCAGGTGTGCACATGACGCATCTAAACCAAATGTTGCAAAAATCTTTTCGCCATAAAATCGCGGCTCTAGTCATGAGACCTGTAGTGCTGTAATGTTTTGTTTTAGGGCCTTTCTTCATATAACAATTGCTGTTCCTGTATACTCAAGGAATATTCCTCCAAAATATTGACACTTTCCCATATAATAATAACAGAACAACCGTGGTGTTATTTAAGCAGTTCAGCTGTGGTCCTTGTAGTAAATGATATTTGTAAATTTTTTTCAATAATAATTTTATTTGTCGCCGAAAAAAAAAATACTATCATCACCGAAAACTTTTTAGAGAATGACAATTGGTAACAGAAAATATATGTTCTTAAAACTTTGGTATGTCGTGAAACAAGATTTATTTGCTGCAAGTTAAATATCTAAGAAGATTTTTTTTTCTGGAAATTGTAACTGTCTAAGAGAGTGACCTTGCATGAGTGTTGAAACTAAGGTCTTGGAGACTTTTCGAAGTATACCTCGTCAATTTTTCTGCATCAGTGTTCCCTGGAGCAGTAGATCAAGGAAGCGTGTCTGAGAGCAGCCCAGGAGGATTTGCCGCGCTCTGCTCAACAATCAAGCTGCCCTCGTCGAAGAAAACACACTTCATCATCTGCGACCTTTGCTACTTCGTGTTCTCCCACCCAATGGCGCTGACATTTGGTCTTCAAACACTTTCCTCCTCTCAGCACTTTTTAAGTCCTTCCGCTCCGTTTAAATATGTGTTTGTTTTTATTAGCCGTGTGAACGATGGGGTTTCCCACCATCTACGTCTTGGGAAACATCGGACTTTTCTCAATCTTACAGTCTTTGCGTAACATGATCTGCCCATGGTCTCTTTTTACCATTCGATCGCAGCCCGTCTGTTTGAATGCGTGTTGTGTCTAGAGAACTCGCCTCCCACCAAGGCGATCCGGGTTCGATTCCTGGTGGGGTAGGTCCTCATATTTAGCATGTGGGGATCGTGATGGACGATGCCACTGGTGGGCGGGTTTTCTCAGGATTCTCTCGTTTCTCCTGCCCGTTCATTCCGGCGCTGCTCCATACTCAGATCTCATCATCCCCCACCAGTGCTTAATACCTATATGTTAAGTGCTGACCTAAAATCTCTTCACTTCGATGCGTATTTCGAACTTCCATATTCAGCTCGCACTATGGCATTTCCTGGTTGATAAATCAACTCTTGAACAATCAAAACGTATTTATTAAAATAAGTACTTACTTCCCAAGTTCTTTAGATAACTAAGTAATAAATTTCACGTCCTGTATACAGACTTTCGTCCCTTATTTTACCATTTGGGTTATGAATAAAAAAAACTCTGAAACATTTGACTTATTAAAAAACCAATAAGCATATTTCTAACTTCAAAAATGACGGAATTCCATATAATCTTTCATCATCTTTTCAAACAACCCACTTAATTAATATACACGGTGTCAAGAGAGATAGTAATCGGGTAGAGGCCATATTAAGGAAACATTACAATAGTTGTATGTTGGGATTTATTCTGTCACTTAGTTTCCTACTTAGTTTCCTACATACAGACGCGTTACATTTTTCAAACTATATAAGCATAACTTCAACTGTGTATTTTTTCGTAGATGAACACAGTGAGAATAAGTTTAGCGGTTTCGCGCAGTAAAGAATAAACGTGGCGTGCTACATCACCGTTCACACCTCACATTGATAAAGCTGGATTCACAACCCGTACGTCACGTATTCACGTATGTACGTGTGAAAGTAGAAACACCTAGTGTACAGTACATGTCAGCATTCACAGCCTCGCATAGCGTGCGTAGGTACGTAGTAGAGTTGATAAACTTTCTACTTCGTACGTATGTACGCAGAGTGGCGGTAGGGAATGCAGTATGTGTAAACGTTGACTCAATTAAATATTAGTTTATATTGAGAAATATATTATGTCGTGGTCGTAAATTATCTAATTTGCTACGAAAATTATAAATAAAGTACAATAATCTATTACCGACATTTTGCTATGACAAATAATTTCCGCGCATGTCTATTGTGAATCCATTCTCCAATACTTAACGTACGTACGTGTGTTCGTACGTACATAAAGTGCATGTGGTTGTGAATCCGGCTTAATCCTCTTAAACATACAACGGCTAAGTATATTCGATGAGGTGATCAATACTACCGAGTTGGTTACACCTACTAGGTTCCCGTAATCGCCTCTAGTCGCCAGGACAGCGTGGTTAGATGTGGTCCAGCTATAGACCTCGACAGCAAGTATCGTGGGAGGAACATCACCACACGCGGCTCAGGGCTGTAACCATGGAGATTGATTCGTTCCACTCTAACGACGCGAGCTTTACAACCCAACCTCCCCCTGGCGCTTCCATAGAGCCCACTGTGCGTGGACAAGCTGAGGGGGAGGGGGGACGTCTTAGCGACGCGCAGTTGTCTCCGGGAAAGAGCAAGCAGAAGGCTGTCACTTTTACCGGTTCGTTGGTTCCTCCGAGCGGCACCAATGTTTCCCCAGCACTTTGCTCTGGTTCCAGAAACTCCTCTACTCCCACATACTGCGAGCAGCAAGATGTTCAGCTCAGCTAACTGTATGTTTCAAGAAGAGCACACATTTCATCTCACCTTCCTACGTTATTGTTCCTTGTTATTCAGGCAAACTGAAATAATCGTGCACTTTTTCACATTATGGAGAGTTCTGCGACATGTATGTTTTTCTTTACACTGATTATTTAACGCGCCGTTAAAAAAACTAAGTACACAATATTCCAATCACTTATGAGTAGAACCCTTTTTTGGTGGTCAGTGATCGGATATTTTAACTGTCACGAGCCTTGGCATTCTACCGGCAAATCACAGACGTGTGTTGTTGCTTTAACGTAATTGAAATTGGTTCAGTCAAATTTGATATGGCTTGCCACATAGACACACTGCCAATAACCATGAAGCAGAATTACAGATGTGCACGTAAGGCACTGAAACAAAGTGAGGCAAAATTATTTTCACGTAAAACAAGGGTCACTACTAATGAGTAATAAACTACGCTGAATTAAAAAAATTACAAATAATTGTTGCTGTGAAGGCAAAAGAAGCTTTTTATGTTTCAACTTCATTTTGTCTTATAAAAATATTTTTTTTAACCCCAACGCAAAAAGAGGGGTGTCACAAGTTTCGCGTGTGTGTCCGTGGCATCGTAGCTCCTAATCGGATGGACCAATTTTGAATTTTTTTTTTTGTTCGAAAGGTGACTTGATCGAGGGTGTTGTTAGCTGTGATTCAAGGAAATCTGTTCAGTCGTTTGAAGATCATTACTTATTTTATAGCTGTTGAAGGGGTATGTGTAATATACAGTCGATTTTTTTGAATTTAATATCCACGTGTTATAAAGGTGCCCGGATCGGTCGCAGAACTCGGGAGCAGTATACATAACATTAAGTGCTCAGCCTAGCAAGAGTGAAGTCATTTACTTTAAATGGAAAACTAAATAACTTCCTAGTAGATCGTTTCTAGACGTAATTTTTGTAAACCGATAACATTTCACGTAAAATTTCTGGTAAAATATTGTCATTTGAGAGACTCTGTAAATTTTTTAAAAACTGAATCGGTAATTCTTAATTTGCACCAAGTCCAAATTTGACAGAAATCTGTTTAAGTGGCAATGAAGATTATTTTCGGTATGCCGGAGTGACTGGCATTGATATATAATGTGGTACAATCTTTGCACATTGGTTTGTGTGTATGTAATTGTGTGTGTATATATATATATATATATATATATATATATATGTGTGTGTGTGTGTGTGTGTGTGTATATATATATATATATATATATATATATATATATATATATATATATATATATATATATATATATATATATATATATATCTGGCAGATCCGCGGACAGGCAACGCGGAGTTCTGCACTAATAAACATATTAGTCTTTATATACAAAAAGTAGTATATTAATAATAACAAAAATAAATATTACGTTCAAGTTGCTTTTATAGAAATGGTAGGCAGCATAGATTATTGTGACGGAAACATAAGTAATTCGAATTTCAGCGTTTTTATTTAATTTAAAAATCAGCAGATTATATTTTTTAAATCAATATTTGTAACTCGCTAAAGTAAGAACAGCTCAACCTCAGAAGGTGTGACGGTTTCTGCCGGTCCCAGCAGTCGAACCTTCAACATCGTATATTCTTACGCCTAAAGAAACAATCTCGGCTGGAAGCAGTTTCTCTGGTTCAAGTAAGAAAACCATATAAATCCCTACACACTATTCATACAAACATCATGTCGAATAAAGAAAAACTTGTATGCCACGTAATGCGTTTACGAGAAGTTAACTGCTAGTTTTAGCTACACTCAAAACTTTTTTTTTTGTACTTTACACGGAAAATTGTAAGAAAGTCATTTGCTAAAGAAATTCTGTGCAAAATTTGCAAAGGTAGTTGTTGAAGATACAAAGTTTAGGTTTGTTAAATTACAAGTTGTATAGTCCTTTGTCTGTGCTTGCAGCTAGGCAAAATTGAATTTAGAATTTTTTTTATTTTGCTTATTAAAACGAACTTACTTCTTATTGACTTATTGACTAGTACACAAAAACTTCTTACCCTCGTGGTCATAATAATTTGCAATATTTATGCTTGGTTTGCGGCTCTGCAAGTAAATATGTCTTAAAACCAATTCAAATAACCCAAAAAAGCTTCCTTAAGAGTGTGTTGAACATACGTACATATACAATATTATTACTATGTATTCTCAATACAAAATACTGTCAATAAATGGCCTTTACGTTATTAACAGTTTTGCACATAATTTAAAAATGCAGACCAATAACAGATCAGCATTAATTAAAAAGAAACCATGCATATTCCACCAGAAGCTCAGAAAATTTTGTTCCAGCCGCATGCAAATACTAACAATGGGAAGATGGCTCTAAACTTTCAAGACTATAAACTGTTTAACTCTGTTCCCAAAGTCACAAAAATTGCAAAAACCATACAACACTAATAAAATAATTAAAGTATAGACGTTAGATCCTCTGAGCTCATTTGACAACATTCTCCCTGTGTTGCGACATCCTTATTTTGTGTAACTCACGTGTTCAACTTGTACAAAAAATATTCACGAAGTGATCTTTGAAAGAACTGTGCAATGGGTGTGCATGAAGATTTACTTGATTGGACATACACCATCGCGAAATAAATGACTGTCAAAGAAAACTAAACAAATAATAGAAAACCATAAATAAGCAGAGCATGATTTAGTAACTCTGTCTGTCTGGAAAACTACTGTTTTCTTTTGTTTCTTCGTTGTGTCGTTTTGTTATTTTTTTGTTCGTGTCTGATATCTACTCTGTTTATGTTTCATCTCATTGTTGTATCGCATGTTACTTGTTTTATTATTTTTTTATGTTTTATTATTTTTATATTATTATCTGTTTGTTTCTTGTATTATTTGAGCCAATCCAATTCTGGAAATTAATGTTGTTTATATAGGCTAACCCGTTGACTAAATCACAATCTGCTTATGGTTTCTACAATTTGTTTAGTAGTTTTCTTTGACAGTCATTAATTTCGCAATGGAGCATGTCCAATCAACTAAATCCAGGCATTCACGTGACCCGGGTTATTAACCATTAAATGTATGCTCAAGTGTGAAATTAAATTTCAGTGCCTATCTGTACGCCCTATGAAGACTTACTTTTGTATTAAATTAGTGAATTATTCTGCAAATCCCCAAGTGTATCTATTCATGCGTGTGTTAACATAAAAATGACCCTAACATGTAAATGTCTCAGTCAATACTAACTGAAATCCATAACGTTGAACATAAGGTAAGCCCAATTGCAAGTTGCTAAATTTTCATTTCCCCCCTTCGTTTATCTTTTCTTTATTAGTTAATTTCAGTATCAGTTCATTATACATACACACATACACACCTCATGACTCTATAATAATATTATAACAGTCGATCTCAAAGGTCAATTACTAAATATAACTACTTCTATAAATGTATTTTAACGTCAAGTGATGGTTTATTTATGTTTGTAGAAGTACTTTTATCTCACCAACTTTATTCACACTACTGTTTATTTAATTAATTTTGATCGCCATTAAAGTCTTTCTGACATCTGTCACTTGAAAATATGTATGTTAGTGACTTTATTGCATGACAAACGCGACATGACAAATTGTAAAGACTATTACTTCGACCTCATATTCACATTCAGTCGGACCTGGGAATTGAACCCAGAACCTTGTGTACCATGAGTCTGTACGCAGCCACTTCCTTGATCATCTTCACTCACACAGAAATTGTTAATTTTATTAGAATACATTCAATATACAGTTCAATGACCTTACTTTACTAATTTTATAGCACTTAATTTTTGTGAATACCTGCTATATCTCAGAAAAATACATACCAGAGGATGTGACTTGTATGAAACTATATAATTTCCAAGAAACTCGTATTATTCGTAAACCACGTGGTTATCCAAATTTTTTTAAACGAAAAAAAAACATATAACTTATCAAACAAATTTTCCAATATAAAAACTCTTTGTACTTTCACTAAGGCTTGTTGAACTATCAAAGATTCCTTGTAATTTTTACAGTTTTCTATTTTGAGTGTAGGTTTTATAAGTGATGTGGTCAGGATGCTGGACAATCATAGTTAGCCAGGTTGTAATCGAAACGAACGCAAACTATCAATTCCCTTTTCGAACGCTAGTAATTTCACTTGGATCATTATCTAAACGACTCGATTTAAAATGACACTACACACACTTGAATAACTGTGTGGCTGTTCATAATCACTTGTATGAACATTTATGTGTTCCTTTTACAAGTTCATTTTAAGGAGTAAATTCCAGTCACGTGACTTTATTACGTATGCGTGAGCCTAAATTATGGGCTTAAGACTTTCGATAGTTCTAACAAATGTGATTTAATGTCATGGCCATTCTAACGCCTGTTTCCTTGTGTAAGTGTTCGATAATATGTGTTAGACACGAACATTTATTCTTAGTTGTTTGTTGATGATAAGTGAATGGTCTGGCACTCGGATGTTACGTAGCATTGTTCGTTTATTCTGTTCTATGACAGTTCTAGGTTGCGCCTGATTTAACATGCCTACCTACCATCAATACTATTCGTGTGTATGTAAATAACGCTAAAACTCGTCCTCGGCCTATAGAGATTAGATATGTTTTCTAGCTGCTTTTTTAAAAAATTGTGTCAGCAACATGTCAGACGACTTACAGCCAAGTGGACTTCGACCTTGTCCAACCGTGTCCGCGCGTGTCTGAACTTCTGTCTCGGCAGTATGGAAGTGGTTCATTGTTCGGCTCTGATCGGGCATCTTCGGCAAGATTCGAGCCGCCGTCCGTAACCCGCCTCGTTCTGCCCAGACCCATTTCCCTCCTTTACTTGTTTTCTGTGTTAGTTTAGAAATATAGTTTAGGTTAGTTTTCATGCCAAATATGTTCTCTCAATAGAATGGGCGGTTTTGTTAGGTTAGGAATCTACATTAAGGGCCTCGCCTACCACGCGCTTAAAATGCGTTGCAATGTGTTCGTAACCACATTTTTTAAAATAAACTATTCCACATATGCCCATTGTGTCTATGTACGAAAATAAAATACACTCCAAACGGTGACTGAATAGTAGTTTCAAAGCATCACGTCGATTAGAAAAATCATTTCGGAGCTCCTCAAAATGGCTAAAAACAGCTTTTTCAACTTGTTATTTCTAAAAAACTACTCACGGGATTCGTGTGAAACTACTCTAGGAGCATGCAATGGACTTTGCTTAAAACTTTCCACCAAAAGAAATATGGGGTGACCACTGAAAGTGTCAGTCAGGCGAGTGATGTAAGATACCACTGCACGTTGTTTCAGTGTCTTCTGGTAGAGGTGATACCGCACCAGATGAGCTGGTCAACATCGCCCTTGGTGCCGTGGCTCACTCACACAAACACGGGACCAGTAGGCGGCGTTTGTGTGTGTGTGGCAGGAGCGGTAAGGTTGCCGTTGACCGGCGTGTGTAATGTATTATCGCCTCTCCGTGCAAGCCACTCGGCTGGCGTGCAATGCTTTACAATAGACGACTTGAAAAGAGGCGGAGCTTCAGTCAGGTGTGGGAAACAATTCCTATCTCCATGGATACCGCAGACGAACATAACCTTCATTTAGCTGTTTGGCTTCACATGTCCCGGATGAGATGTACGTCAAGAAAATTAATTATTTGTTTGGAATTTGCCGTTTTTTTTAAGGTAAACATTAATCTTATGTATTTGCATATCTTAACCATGAAATTGAAACTAATATGTTTTACCCTTGCGTGCAAATCTATGAATGCGCAACATTTTTGCTTTCTGCAATTACCAACTAAAAAATCAGCATGTTTGTAAACAAACTTTGTTTCCCACAGTACTTTCCCCCTGCGGTGTGACGTCAGGGTGGCGTGTACTTCAAGTCGTCCATTAGTCCAATGGGACATTAAATGGTGACCACAATATTTTTTTTTTGTGTCCAGCATAGTTCAAAGTCTATCGCTTGTTTCCATAACTGTGTTCTTCGAATACGGTTGTTATTTTTTGCAGATACGGCTGTCTGGAAAAGTAAGTTTTGGACAATTCGAACGACCCGAAAATGATGTTTCTAATAAACGTATTAAATTTTTAAAACTATAGCGACATAGTTTGAAGTTCGTTCTCTTCTGTAGATATGCAAATGTAATGGGGGTAAAATATTTTCGTAAAAAAAAAGAGCTGTCGTAACTCGCTGGAACACATTAAATCGCAGGTTTGGATGCCTCTTAATAGTTTTCGTAATCCCCTAATCCAAGAAAACACGCCTTCGAGTAAGCGAACATAATACTTTTGGTAATTGAACTAACCTAAACATAATTGCAAACTTTAACATTTAACTTTACGTTTCCGTTACTTTATATATTTTGTCAGTACACAACACAAATGTAACGTTAAAGTAACGACAGTTGAAAAACATGTATTGAAAGCTACCGTAAAGTGAAATGTTAAAGTGAAATGCTAAAGTTTTCAATTGTGTAAAGGCCCTATAAGCTGACGTAGTGAACAGGGAAATGAGGGGGACAGGCCTGCCCAGAACGGGACTCGTGAGGGGTGGTGGCTCGAATCCTGCCGAAGTTCTCCGATCATTGCCGAAGAAAGAACCACTTTTATGCCGCCGAGACGCAATACGCGTGTGACCGCCACGACTACAACTGACGAGATGCGACCATACATACACACACACACGGTGACCTCAAACCGCGCTCCAGGAAAAACAAGCTCTGTGACGTCACAAGGTGGTTCCCCTCGCGTGCCGCATAAAGAGAGGTGGCGCCTGGTACTGGATAGTTAATTCTCGCTTGTTCGCAGCGTGGATCACATCGCGTCGACTTTCCCCAACTAGCAAGTGAGTAGTACTATATGTCTATGATAATTGTAGAAACATTTTGAGTAGAGCTAGGGGCAGTTATCGCGGGAAATCTGGACTGTCCGTTGGGTTTAAACAAATCAGATGCTTTGTTTAAAGGGACGGGTCCATATTTATTCTGTTATAGTAAGTTTTGAAATCATGAAAGGGAGCAGATATAGCTAAACTGTCACATAAAAATTTTGGAAATTATTTGTAGTATTTAGCCTATTTTTTTTTTTTCAAATATAGTTTTCTGTAATTTTGACCAATCATTTACTTTATGAGAAATTTATTATGTCGATAGTTAACCTAAATTATATAAACTAGTGTTTTGAAATAAAATAGGCTATAGAGTAGGCAACAAAGAATTTCCAACATTTCTATGAAATGGTTTTGAGATATTTACCCCTTTTCAGGTTATAAAAATTTAAACTCGCGAAAACAGCATAAAAAAACCGTGGTCTTAAGGGCGCCGCCTACCTGCGTGTTAGAGGCTTGAAGTGTCGGAGTTATAAGGGCGATATTGAAGCGCGCGTGAAATGTCGCATCGCCATAACGAGCCAAGTGCTGAGCACGCAAGAGACGTGCCGGACCGACTCTACATTGGGACTCCCAGCGACAACGCTATCTTTATAATCGCACGCTACGAAAGGTAAAGGTTCGTTCTACATGTCTATTTTATTCAGAGGAACCTGAGCATGGATACTGTTTCCTTAAAATCGCGGTGTAAAGTCCCAATTCAGCCATTTTCGTAATGAAAATATCTGATAGAAACAAAATTAGTGTCCCTAGTAGCAAATACAATCATTTTTCAGTTGGCCAACTGTTGGCAGAAGCGGCCAACGTTGGCTAGCAAGACGGTTCTACTTTCCCAGGAATGGTTGTTAATCAGGCCATATCAGTAAATATATTTGTAGTTATACTGAAATAATTTTAAAGTGGGCAACTAAATTTAAAAAAGACTGACATATTTCAGTATACGGTCCACAAACAGACTTAGCAAACCCACCCACAAGCATCAGAGTATAATAAGAATGCTTGTGGTACACTTGTGGTTAATGTGTGGGTGATTTAATTATGCATCATGTATGCCACATGAGGCCGCGGGTACATTCCGAATGTTTACTGCCTGTGAGCTGCTTATCACGATCAGATTTGCACAAGTGGGCCAGTTGATGTTTATTTGGTCTACTGCAAAAAAAAAAAATAGGCATGCGTAAGGGTCCTTACGGGCGCGGTATACCGCCATTTTCGTCACCATGTTTTATTTTTCATTTGTACCAGATATTTTTTTTCTTATTTTAGGCACACGTGACTAAATTTGGCTCCTATGAAAGTTTTTTTTATCTTTCATAGTTTTCTCGTAATAGCTCGTTAAATTAAAAATATGCATGTTTCCGTTTTAGGGACAACACTAAAACCAACAGACATATGAAAATTAAAAAATTCACAGTGGATAAATACGTCGTAATTTACGATGTAACGTCCATAAATAGCAAAAAATAAAAGTTTTAGCATTTAAGCAAAAATGTTGAATCTAAAACCAGTTAGCATACAGTATAAACTACTCAATCTGTATACATTTAATTCCGCAAACCACAACATGTGACGTCATTTGACGGTTTAAGAAAGTCGGTCTTCTCAACTTGCCACGAAAACTACTTGTTTGTGGAGCGGCATACTGATAAGTAGAGCCCGGTAATTTTCGCGAAAAGAATTTTGCAGCACTTTGTTTCAGTGCCTTACGTGCGCACCTGCATCTCTGCTTTGTGGCCAGTGATTGGATGCCGCAACACCCAGCGTGTGGAGGTTAAACCCGCAAATCACAGACGTGATGTGTGACAGTTATCCGTGTACTGATTGGCACAGTCAAATGAATAACGACTCTGCACAAATACACTCTGTCAATAGCCATGAAGTTGAGCTGCAGGTGTGCACGTAAGACACTGAAACAAAGTGGGGGAAAAATCTTTTCGCGAAAATTACCGGGCCCTACTGATAAGTCATTTAAATCTGGCAATGAAAAACTATCCTAAATTAAACAACGGAAAATGTGTTTTTAATTTTAGATAAAGTCTAATTTATTTTACGACCTTATGGTTACTTGCCTATCTACGTTTCCAAACAGATTATTGATTCTCTATTATTACAAAGCTGTGTCACATGTCGTATTGATTTCGTATGCTTTATTTTGCCGTTTATTTAGAAAACATTCATAATTTAAAAATGCAATGACAATTTTTACAAGTTTCATCTCTTCATATTTATTCTATATACATATATTTTTCCGCCCTTTTCCTATTTTTAGTTTTAATTGCTGTTTTGAATTCAGGTAGGATACCGTGTCTATAATGTAGTGCTATTTTTCCGTATTAACTCTTATATAGTTTCCAACTTTATTTTACCCTAATATTTATTTACTAATCATATACTGTGTAATTGAAAAAAACACAATTGTTTAAAACAGTATATTTTATAATGAAATTATTATTTTAAATATCAATTGTACATATTACAGCATAAAAATATCAATGGTTAATGGTTTATATATATTTTATTGTATGGACCGATTCAAGACACATTGTTCATTTTGTAATGCGACATCACATGATTTCTAAAAATACAGTATAAATATAATGCATCCATTTTGTTATGTTGGAACCTTTTAAGTATTTATTTCGTCTGTTGTACGTAAAAATACGAATTACGTTCTGTAGGGAAAATAGTTACAATCCACAGGCAGTCCATATACGTATATTAAACATTTAAGTGCTACAATCTGGTTCAATGTTACATGACAGTCGTCAGCCTCTCTCAGTCACCTACGATCTAGCAAATTATAACACCGATTGCTGATGCGTTTTCTTGCAGTCGTAGCCGTTGTCATAGTGTCGCTATTAAGCAAAAAATTACACCAATTTAATGATACTTTTTCTTATTATTTAAAAATTTTATTTTTATGTATTGTACTTAAGACCTTATGCGATCAAGGGATGAATACTCCACTTGCTTGGATTAATAAAAATTTATCGAGTTCATGTGTAACCTACACAAAGTAAAAAAAAAAATACATTTTTGAATTAAGGCCATTGACCAAGGATGTTGTTTTTTAATTACTACTTCGAAATTCTAAAAATAATAACGTATCACAATAGCAATACCGTAAATTTGCTGAAAACCGTTTTTAATATGCAGCCCAATTTGTAAAATAAAACAAAAAATAATGTTAGCTAATTAAAAACGTAAAGGAATTTAAATTAATTATATCGATAGCGACAAGCCTATAATTTTCTGATTAATAAAATAGGCTGCATAGTAAAACCAATTTTCAACACATCAATGTGACAATTTCACGACATCTGCTCCTCTTTAGATATGCAAATTTTTTTCGCAAAACAATACAAATAGGAAATGTAGCCTTTAACTGGTACAAAAAAAATCTCAGCATTTGAATTAAGTAGTAGTCTAGGATACACTATGACTTTAAATCCACCATTAAAGACAATCGTCAAGTTTAGTTACGTCTCGAAAGTTGTATTTTTGACTTCCTGTAAATTTTTGCAAACTTTTCTTGCACTCCATTGCGTAATGCACACTTCTAAATACAAAAGTCTCCATTTGAGGAAATTAGTCAACCAGCAAACGACAAAACATACATGTAGCATGGTGTAATATATAGTAGAGCTATCATGACGTCACAAATGTGTGTACAAGATGGCCTTGAGAGTTTGGAGTTATTTATTTATTTTTCTGAGCTATGGGATTTAATTGTGTTGTTTGAAACTCATAGTGTGCCATCCAGTACACATATTTTTCATGAGTTGTCACCAAGATCTCAGTTAAAAACCTTTCAGTAGTATGTAGCCAATAATTTCTTTTAACTAAAAACAGCTGCGTTTAAGAAAACAGTAGCATGGCATGTTGTACCAAAATAATCCAATATAGTTTTGATTACTAGGAGCTGTAACTTTGTCTCACAATGTAATTTCGAATCTCCAGAACATATTTTCCTTCAAACATATGACAATTATTAAGGACACAATTTCGTATGAAGCTATGCAGAGGATTCTCCCACTGCCGTATATTTACTCTAAGCACTGTTGTATGTACGGGCGTGCAACAATTGGGCATTGTTCCTTGATGTTTTAGGGATGTCTCACCTCTGTGTCCTGGTGATGCTGTCGCTGTTGTGCGCCATTACCACAGGGTTCAAGAACATCACCAGGTGCGACAGCTGTAACCCACCATGTGGATCTAAGAAACTGTGCACCACCACCCCCTTCTCCTCCACCACATGCACGTGTTACGACGTGGAGCCCAATGCCTGCCACAGTGGTTGTGTGGGCGACCAGAAGTGTGTCGACACTCTCATCCGCTGCATCACGACACCGTGTCCTTCCTCCTTCTGCGTCTGAACCATCTTGCTCCAACTACTTCTGACCGAAATAATACATCTTCCAGTTCTGCGTCTGAACCACCCACCTTACACCAACGACTTCTGATCGAAGAAAGGCTTCTTACAGTTCTGTGTCTGAACCACCTTGCTCCAACTATTTTTATTTTTTTTTATTTTTTATTTTTTTTAATGCACTCCGTTTGATCCCTACAGTTTGGGATATGGAGCATGTCAAAGATTAGCATATATTCAACACATACATATCAAAGAAAAATAAAATAATTATACATTTCAAAAGCCTATAAGTAGGCCTAATACATAACCAAACATCTTATACAAGGTATTTGACATAATAATATCTGATCGAATAAAGCCTTCTTCTAGTTCGATGTCCGAACCGTCTCGATCCAACTACTTCTGATCGAAAAAAAACCTTCCAGTTCTGCGTCTGATCCACCTTGCTCCAACTACTTGTGATTGAAAAAAAAAAACATCTTCCAGTTCTGCGTCTGAACCACCTTGCTCTAACTACTTCTGATCGCAAATAGCCTTCTTCAAGTTCTGCGTCTGAACCATCTTGCTCCAACTACTTCTGATCGAAAAAAAACCTTTCAGTTCTGCGTCTGAGCCACATTGCTTCAAATACTTCTGATCGAAAAAAAAAAAAAAAAAAAAAAACCCTTCTTCCAGTTCTGCTAATGCATCATCCTATTCCAACTACTTGTTACGGCTTGGCATTAGTCAGAGAAGAAAATGTGAAATCTGCTATTAGAGTGCAAATTAAATTTACCTTGTGCTACAGTACAGACGAGGGAGCTGAACTTTAAACGCATATATTTTGGTTGCAACAAGTAAAACAAATTAAGAATATTAAAACGTTAGAACTTCAGCTGCACTTTACATTTAAATGCCGCCATAACTTTTACTGATAAACAAATTTGAAACAAGTTTTTGAAAAAAATTAAATAAATATGTAATTGCATAAATATATTTTTAATAGTTATGTGGAATTTTTCTTTAATTCTAGTTGGTTATTGGTTTCTTCACGTCCTGTCGAAAAGCTTCACTACATTTATAGCAGAACACGGGGAATTACGGGACGAAATTTGACAGGGTCTGTTTTAGGAGGTTATCCCTAATTCGTCTCGAATGATTCCGGTAAATCCTGGAAAACCAAACCTGGATGGCAGAAACGGGAATCAATACCGAAACCCCCGGCTATTTCTGCGCCCAAAGAAAATACTGTTCTCGGTACATACAGACGTTAGGTTGGCTACAACTACGGCAGGATGCTGACTCTTGAGGGGGTGGGGCGCCAAAGCAGAGAATTGTCACAATTTTCACAAAAATATTTTTTCTTCGTTTATTATAGAAAATCAATGTTCGACAATCCGTAGATTACACATTTGTACACCTTCTTACTTTATTGCAGTCACAGAAGTTCTTATTTTAGGAGCACTGATGGCAGATAGCAAAAATATCTCTTTTTTCTATCTACCATCACTGCTCCAAAAATAATACAGTTTGTGACTATATAGTAATGTAATGAGTTGGACAAAAGTATCATTTACGGATAATAAACGAGGGGAAAAATTATGTCGAAAATTGTGAAAATTCGCTACCACGGCATTGCTCGCCAGATTGGATTGTTTTATCTTTCGCTTTTACTGAATTCTGAGGGATAGAAAACGTAAAATGTGCCATTATAGAGCGAACTCTAGTTACCTTGCGCTAGGGTTGACAGTTGAATTTTTAACGTATATTTAGGCTGCTATCAGTCAAACAAATTAAGAATGTTAAAGAATTGCACTGATAGTGGCTTGAGTACAACGTTCAAAGTTCGACTGCTAAGCTTGTACAATAGCACAAGGTAAACAGAATCTGCGCTGTTATCGAAAGTTCCACATTTTTCTTCTCTGTGTCGTAGAGATGGGAACATTTCGCGGCTTCAGTGACCTGTATGATAGACTCCAAAAATATATGTGCACTCAGAGAGACATCAGCTGTTCACTGGCTGCTCGCTGTCACAGTGAAATGGGCCTACGTTTAGTTACATTGTTATTATTGTCTCTGCGACTTCCAAGAGTTGTCACATAAGTAAACGGCAAGAATAATTTAAAGACATTTTAAACCGCCACTTGTGACAGAGCACGA